>PVHP010005320.1:0-65783 GCA_004024765.1 Zapus hudsonius
GATGCAGAGAAGCGGGTATATAATAAAAATGTAGCCACAAAGAAGTTCGCCTACCCTCCTAGTCAAATCTATAAGCTTGGAGTGAATACAGAGAATTAAAAATGGCAATATAGGGTTGGAGAGATGGCTTAGCGGTTAAGGCACTTGCCTCCAGTGCCTAAGGCCCTGGGTTCAATTTCCCAGGACCCACATAAGCCAGACCCACAAGGTGGTGGCCCTGGTGCATTCTCTCTCTCTCTCTCTCTCTCTGCTTGAAAATGAATAAAATATTTTTTTAAAATGGCAATATATCAAATATACAGTAGCTCATCAAAGAACATAGTTCCTCCTAGAAAGAAAATGGTATTATGGGAGCTGGGGAGATAGCTCAGTGCTTAAGAGCGTCGAGAGGATTTGTGTTCCATCCCCAGCACCCATGGTAAAAGCCAAGTGTGCCCACATGTGCCTGTAACACCAGAGATGAAGGTCAGAGACAGAATGACTGAGGCTTGCCAGTCAGCCCATTGGCAGCTCTGGGTCACTCCAAGTTCAAGGAACTAAAGCGGAAGAGCAGTAAGGGACACCCTACATTCTCCTCTGGCTTCTGCACATGTGCACACAGGGCCTAGGGTCTGCACAGGGCTCCTGCATGCACCAAACACACAATATTCAAGATACAATGAGGGGCATTAGGGACTGATGATGGGTTTAACTCAATGCACATTATGTTCAAAGCTCTTCAGTCTCCCGCATGTGCATGCACGCGTACACAAACAAAACAGGGTGGCACACACTTGTAGTCTAGTTCAAAGCCATCCTGACTCCATAGCAAGACCATCTCAACCCAAAAGTTCCTTCCTGTGGCACTGTCCTTGTTTGCAGAGGACGAGGGAGTCGGAGCGGATTGATGGTCACCAACAAGATGGTTACAGCCACACTGATGGTCAGAAATGCTCCACAGTAGACTGACTGTGCCTTCCCTGAAACTTGGGCACTGAGTCACCTGGAGTCAGAAAGCTGGGGACCACCCTGGGGTGTGACTTCACACACCTGGAGTGAGGTCCAGGAGCTGGCCTTGGAAACTGAGTGCCCGAACTGCCGTTGAGAGGCACTGCTCTTTACTGAGGAGCCCACAGGATTATCAGCGTTGTTTCCTGATCTATGGCCTGGGGTGGACCAGGCCCTGTAGATGATGGGAGAACATACTTGCTCAAGGCATCTTAACTCTATAGCTCACAGGGCACTCCCTTTATTTCGTTACAAACAATCTCCCCAGAACCCACTGTTAGTATTAAGTGTTAGGGAGAATGCTAAGCAACTGGAACCTTCACGGTGCTAGTGGGGAATCTCAAGTGGTCAAGCCACTTGGGGAAAGTCTGGCAGGTCCTCAGAAAATAGAGCTACCTTATGACCCAGTAATTCTACTTCCAAATATTTACCAGGGAGATTTGAAAATAGGTCCATGAACGTTTATGGTACATGGAAGGTAAATATGAATCGAATGTCAGTCAAGGGATCAACAAAATCAGCTTGCAAAGGGCATGGTGTACAGGGTGAACCTTGGGGATGTGCCAAGAAGCTACTCCCAGATGATTGCACAGTACAAGGTGCCATCTATGTGCAATACAAGAGGCCATCTATATGTGTGTCCAGGATAAAAGTGCACAGAAGTAGATTACTGTTAGCGAGGGGCTAATGAAGGGTCGGAGGTCAAAAAATCGGAGCCGATGGCTACTGATACAGTAACATTTTTGGGTGATGAAAAAGTACTAAAATGACCTATGGTGATGGTCGCACAATCTGTGAAGACAGTCACAGCACTAAATTGCATAAAATCTCAATAAAGCGGTGACTTTCTCAGACTGGCTGACATGTTATTTAGTAGATTAAGTAACACATTTTACAAATTATCAGTAGTGTCGGCACTTGACTGGAGTCTTAGGCAAGAAGAGCTTCAGTGTGCCATTTCCCACGTCCTGCGTCCAGTGTGTAGGTGTCACATGGGTACGCAGGCACGCGCACACCCTCCACAAGGAAGGTCAGGGTCTTCTGCAGAACAAGCCCAACAGGTGTCTGCTGACCGAAGGGATGAGCGGACGTGGAAAGATGGCGAGGGGTTCAGAAGGGCGCACCCATCAGAAAGGCAAAAAAGAGGCTGAGAAATAGTCCTGTTTATAAACATTTTATTTAAAAAATAAAATTATAAACAAAATACAGAAAAATATTGACACCTGTGGTAACAAGGAAATGACTTTTCATCTTTAGGGCAAGTCATTGCTCTGAAGAATAAAATCATAAGTTTTTTTTATAAAGTGATTTTTGAGGCAAAGAAGGAATGTCATATATAAGACCATTTATAAGGGCATTTGGCATTGACAGAAAGCCTTCCTATACATACATTCAAAGTTTGCAGCATGTTTACTTCAAGTTACCTTTTCAAATTCTAAACCAACCAGTCTAACTCACCATCATAAATCCATAAGCTATCGCTAACATTCCATGTATTTGGTAGAAGTGCAATACAATATTATTATGAAATATTTTTATGATCCCACTAGGTCAATATTTTCATTACTTCAGCACATTTCACTGGTGGTTTCTTCCCAGTAGATGTCAAGACACATCTCTAGACAACGACATTAACTCAGACGTGGCCAGTTGATGAAATGGTATTTCCCCTCCCTACTTGGCACCACAACTTCTGAAGGAAGTTCTTTTATAGTAGTTGGGATGCATTTCAGATACAAGTTGTCATTGTAACATCTTTTAAAGACGGCTGAAAGTCCACAGTCGTTCCTCTGTTTTCTACATTTATTTTTCAATCAACTCTTTATTCACTGGCAATCTGGAGATTCCTTTCCATTTTCCTACATGACTGATGCTACCTAGTCCAGCTTCTGATAAATCTTCCTATTTCCATTTTTTAATTGTGATTTTATTAAAAATCAACATAAATGACAAAAAACTTCATACTGAAGGTGCTGGATTCTATGGGGCCTGTATACTAGACAAACAAAACATCAAAATTCAAAAGTCCCATCCATCAAGACAGGCCAACAAATCAAGTCTACTCATAGGGTATCAATTCTTTCTTAATTATCTCTAACTGCTTCTCTTTGTCTGGGAAGATAATGACAAGACAATGGAGACAGGTGGATGGCGCTGGGCTGAGGTCGTCCTTCAGGTTGTGAGGTCTCCTCCACTACACAACGGCTGGCAGCTGATGGGAGGTTGCTGAGTCAGCACTCCTTCTAAGTCAGATTCACGAACAAAAACGACTGCATCACCACTCACGTTTATGAGACACTGTGCCTGTGAAAGCAGCAAAGAGAAGGTCAAGTACACTCCACAACGTGCTCATATGTTCTGTCATGCAAGGGGCAGTCAGAAAGCCGACAAGAGGGAACGTGGGTATTTCTAAGGGCTGGCAGACACGGGGCACAGTAATACAGGAAGGCACCACCTTGAAGAGCACTTGGGCACAATTTTCGGCCCAGAGAAAAACCTTGGAATGTATGCAAAAAAGATAATGCACGACTTCACCAACAGCATGTCTGTGATGGGAAATTCTGAGCGACCTAAATATCATCAAGAAGGGAATGAACATAAAGAATGTTCACTCCTGGAATACAAAACAAACATGAAAACAAGCTGCACAAAGGTGCATGGCTGAATCTCATGAGTCACGTGGTAAAGTCATGAAGGACGTAAAACGACCTCGGTGGAGTGAGAATATCAGCAACTACAGACACCACAATGACGTGCCTTGACCAGGAAGTTCTGCTTTCTTTTGTGTAGGCTCATTTTAAGGCACTTGTCAAAGTGTGAATTAACCAATGAACTACATAAATTAACACCATGGAAATACCTAAAACCACAAATTTAAGTCTCAACAATAATTAAGAAAAAAATAGTAATAATAAATATTAAAATTTAATAGTAAACATTAAATTTACTGCAAAGATGTGTCCCATTGAAACCTGCAAGACACTTTGTGGCCAGATTGTGTCAGCCCCTCGCCTCTCCTCTTCTTCCACCTACTTCCCCGGCTTTCCTGCGTCTATCACACTATCCTACTAGCAAGCTCATCATGAATGTCGCTGGGCTTTGGGAACACCCTGGCTCTCCCTCTCCCAGGAACATCCCAGCATGTCTGACAGGCCCCTTCTACTCGAGAATGCCTTCACCACGATCAACGTGGATCAGAATCGTCTACCAGCCCTAGTAAACATCAATGAAGCAGAATATACTCTTAAGTAATAAAAATATAAAGTATCAAGTTATAAAGCTTGATACATAAAATCTTTCTGAAAAAGTAAAACCACTGTTTCCAAAATAAGCTAAAACCAGTTTTTGAATTTCCACACTGTTTTCTTAAATTGATTATGTATTTAAGACAGTATCTCACTGTGACTAAAAGGATAATTTGGAGACTTGGAATAAGGCTTGGTGGATAAAGCACTTGCCACGCAACTCTGAGAACCAAGTTTGAATCCCACAGAGCAAAAGCTGTGTTGAGCATCTGTGATCCCAGCGGACCTACTGTGAGAAGGGAGGTGGACACAGGACAGTTTCCTAGAAAGTAGCAAATGAAGCAGAGACCAAGATGCAGCCTCAAGCAAGGTGGAAGCCAGGGCTGGCCTGACAGTTGTTCTCTGATCTTCCCACACACACCATGGCACCTTGTGCCTACATTCCCACATGAACACAAACATCACGACACCCCAAATTAAAAACAAGTAAATAAAAGATGATTTCATCCAGGAAAGGTAAGGGTATTAATTAATGTAAAGGAATTGTTTTTAATTATCTAAAGCTGGGAACTAAGTACATATAGCACACACACACACTATATATATATATATATATATATATATCTGTCGATGTATATGTATACACACACACACACATATATCCATTTTTACTTCTGCTCAGAAGATGCATACATAACAGCCCAACCGTAGCTTTTAAGTGTTATACTTGCCAAGACATTAACCCCACTGGTCTCTGGGTAATCCCCTGGGCCAGAACCCTAAAGCCAATTACCACTAAGCAAAAGCATTTTCATGCCAGGCGTGGTGGCGCATGCCTTTAATCCCAGCACTCGGGAGGCAGAGGTAGGAGGATCACCGTGAGTTCAAGGCCACCCTGAGACTACATAGTGAATTCCAGGTCAGCCTGGACTAGAGCGAGACCCTACCTCAAAAAAAAAAAGTATTTTCATCATTTATCACCGTAAGTCATACAAAGCAGATTTCTGAGGTGTGCCAAGAGGAGAAGGGTGGGGCATGCTGCCTTTATGTCAACTTATAGTACTTATATAGTTATTTAATTTTAAAAGAAATCTTTAAATTTTTGATCTAGTGGAAACAATAAAAGCATGTGATTCTAAAGTTTAATGAGGCCGTATCTTGTGGTGGAAACACACAGGCAGTCTACCCAGCCCATGACATGACACGCTCTTCTCCAGTAGGGAGGTGAGGCCACACAGTCACAGCATAGAATGTTGTGCCTTGTGCTCTCAAAATGTTTAGACATCACTGTATTCCAAGAGCAGAAACTCCAGAAATGATTAAAAGTAATCACTAGTCATTTGAGATGTAGGTACAGCATAACCAAGGTTTTTAATAAGTTCATTAAAAAGTGTTTTAAGGGCTGGAGAGATTGCTCAGTAGCTAAAGGTACTTGCTTGCAAAGCCTGAAAGCCTGATGTCCCAGAGTCGGATCACCAGCAGCCATGGAAAGCCAGATGCATAAAGTGGCACATGCATCTGGAGTTCCTCTGCAGTGACTGGAGGCCCTGGCACACCCATACTCGATTGTCTTTTTCTCAAATAAATAAATAAATAAATAACATTTTTAAAAACAAAAAAAAATAAAATTAAAAAAAGTGTTCTAAGCACCCAGAATCAAAGGGTTTTGAGAAACAATTTTCCTTTGGAGGGGATGAAGACTGGCAGCCTGAGGGATATTATCGGGTCTCCTCAAGAAACATTTTCAGCTGCAACTCACCTGGTTCTTATTAGGGTTCTCCATGAAGACGCACTGTTTCATGATGTAAGAGACTACGGCATTCCCTCCTAACGCAGCAACGTGAGCTCTCACCATTGCAAAGACTTCAGCAATGAAAGCATGGAGGAAGCCGCTGACACCGCCTTCCTAAAGGGAAGCACAAGACCATCATGCCTCGGACATTCACGTAGGAACATCATGTCCCAGGCATGCACGCATGTAGAAATGCATATGAAGTCAACCCCCCAAAATATGGACTGATCCACTCCAAGTAATCTTAATGCAAAGGCAACAATTAACACTTTCCTTACAGCGAGGATTTATTTATGTGCCTGAATAGACAAGGCTTTCATGAGCACCTGTCTGCATAGGGATTATTATTTTTCTTTATGCCTCTTTGACTACAGCTTAGAAATGCTGACCAGCTATGCTCATAGCATTACATAATACTATGTGTGTGTGTTATTGTTGTTGTTCAAGATGGAACCCGGGGCTTTGTGCATGCCTGGCAAGTATTCTACATCTGAGCTACAACACCAACCCTTACTTTTTCTTGGGGGGAGGGAACACAGGGTCTCACTGTGAAGTGAAAGCTCACTTCAATGACATCAATTTTCTATAGAGTCTCCCATATGCTGGGATTATAGGTATGCCCCACACCTGGTAGTCCTTACTGTTCTGTTTTATATATTATATATGTAACCCAGCAGGTACACAAATAAATATTACACACTTATTTGCTAAGGAATAAAGAGTAGCTTGGACAACTTTTTTCCATTCAAACACAAACAAAACAATCAAAGGTTAGCTAACAGTTTGTTTTCCAAATTGAGTTTTCCCATAAATTCTTTTTTTTTTTGGTTTTTCGAGGTAGGGTCTCCCTCTAGCCCAGGCTGACCTGGAATTCACTCTGTAGTCTCAGGCTGGCCTCGAACTCACAGCAATCCTCCTACCTCTGCCTCCCTCCCGAGTGCTGGATTAAAGGCGTGCACTACCACACCCAGCGAGTTTTCCCATAAATTCTATTGGAGGTTATAGATGGTCTAGAAGGAAATTTCCAACTTTAAACTGGAAGTCGGGGGAGAGGCTACAGATACTGTGAAGAAGCTAAACTACTAAGTGCATCTTCAGACCATCCTGAACAGCTCACTTCTGTAATTCAAGCAATTGTTGCAGAGCCTCCAACTCAATCTTGGCTCCGCACATTTTTACCAGCTTCCTGTTTGTTAAGCTCAGAAATCCTGGAGGCAAAGTGCAGGCAGAGGCTGTGAGCGAGCACCTCCTCAGGCAATGAGCACATGTGGGACCCTATACCCCAGTCACAATGCACATCTACCCAAGGGAAAGCGGGAGCACAGAGAAGACTTATGGTGGCTTGTGTCTCAAGTTTAAGACCAACCTGAGAAACATGGCAAGACTCAATGTCAAAATGAAATAAAATATATAGGCTCAAAATTGTGCTATAATCATACACTATTAGGAACAAATGGAAGGCTAATTCACACCCATGTCACTTCCTGGCATGAAACCTGTGTCAAACTATGCTCTGCTACAGTCCAGAGAACACCTCAGCAGAGTTTTCTTCATTTCAACACAAGTGGAATACGATTAAAATAGACTGACTAAGAGAAATATCTGCCTCAGTCAGCCAGAAGCTGCTCATTCATTTATATAGAAATCTAAAGTGTTCCCTCTGCCAGGCCCTGCGCTGGAGGAGGGCAGGAGGCATTCATGGAGACAGAACACAGACTGTCGTGAGCAATAAGCACAGAAACACCCATGAAACAAATGAGAAAAGCCTGGCTTGGCCCCTTCACGATAAACACAACTCTTCTCAATACAACTGCAGCTGAAGTAAAATATAAAGCTATTACTAGACTTCACACCCAGAATTTAAAAGAATTCTCTACAAAAAAAGGTCTCTAGTCCTAATAGTCACTTGCTCAGAAGCTCCGTACCATAATATCAGATACAATATAATTTCCTGCAGGGCCTGGCAGCACACGTATTGAACCTGCATTCCAGAGGCAAAGGCAGGAGGAACAGTGTGAGTTCAAGGCCAGCCTGAGATTACAAAGTGAGTTCCAGGTCAGCTAGAGTGAGACCCTCCCTTGAAAAAACATATTTTTTCCCCATTCTTTCTTGAGACTAAATTCCTCTTACAAATGAAGAAATAGGCTGATCTTAGCTGGCCGTAGTGCACACCTTTAATCCCAGCACTCGGGAGGCAAAGGGAGGAGGATCACAATGAGTTTGAGGCCACCTTGAGACTACATAGTGAGTTCAAGGTCAGCCTGGGCTAGAGTGAGACCCTACCTTGAAAAGCCAAAATAATAATAATAATAATAATAATAATAATAATAATAATAATAATAATGGAAAGAAAAAAAGCTGATCTTGAACTTTAACCACATCAACACACCATATGAAATTTTATAACCCCTATTACTTAAAAAACAAATTCAATTTTAACAATACCTATCTACTCATCTTTCCGTCTGTCTGTCTATGTATGGCTGTGCCAGGGCCTCTTATTCCTGCCACGAACGCCTGTCTGGCTCCACATAAGTAGTTAGATGTGGAATCTTGCCTGGCACGATTTGTAAGCAAGCACCTTAACCACTGAGCCATGTCCCCAGCCTCCAAATTTAAGTTTAATGATAACCATTCTAAGAAGAAACAGCATTCTTGTACACTGTTAGAAAGCCTAAAAAGAAATCATCTTAGTCTCTTTTTAGAGAGAAGAAACCCACAGACACATTTTATTATATATTATTTCTAAATGGGATCCCTTAAAATTGCTATTTAAACATATTTCAAATAACTACTGAGAAAACGAAGCTGTTCTTTCTGGGCTGTTTCAACCCTTGAGTAAAACACAAGATACATTTGTTTCGTTTACTATACAATAAACATCTAGAATTTCTAAAAATAAATGGGCTTAAATCTAACATAACCTTCATAATACTAGCCTTTGTGTGATATTTGATAAGTCTAATCCAGAATTGTACCCTCATAGGTGATTAATACACAAACAGATAAATCAAGTGTAAACGTGTAGGCTATTTGTGGAAAAAAATTAAAACTGGTTTTTACTACTAAATCTTTAGTCACAGAATTTTTTTTAATGAAATTAACTTCCAGAAAATTACCTCACGAAGAGAAGTGGTTTCTCTGATAAAAAACATGTTAATTATCCCAAGATATTTAGTTATTTTTGCTCCAGGAATAAAAGAAAGAGGTGTCATCTTAACAACCCCAACTGTCGAATTTGTGCAGGGTGGAGTAGAGCGATTCCGGAAAGTTCCTTCACCCAGTGGACTTGCTTTTTCAATTGTCACAGCTAAAATCAAAGAAAGACAAGGAAACATTAAGATCAGACAGAGCCTGGTAACCTGATGACCCCCAGGATTTCCAATTAAGTGTAAGTGGTGACAACAGTCAGCTGTCTGTGAGGCTAAGCCATGTCATGGAAGGAAAGAAATGATCATGCAATGCATGCAATTTAAAAAGACAGAGAAGTATGAGGAGATGCTGGGTGGAGCTCTTGTGGAAGAGAATGGCATTCCTGCAAAGGAAGATGTCGCTGCGGTGTGACTAGAGAGGGCTACGGTGGAGGCGGGCAGAGGCAGAGCACCGCGAGCGTCTGCTGGACACCAAGTTCTCAGAGTGTGAAAGTTGTTCGTTTCTCAGACAACTCTGTCATCATCAACTGATAGATTTCTTTTCCAATCCTTTTCAATTAAGCAAACTCATAATTTTAAAACTTTAACAAATGACTTTGGCTGTCGAAAAGTTGTTTGTAATTATAACATAGTAGCTACCCCTATTAAATAACTGCCCTAAGCAAAAAATAAAAAAAAAACCCTATGTATGTGTCTGACCCCTTCAGTAAGCCAGCGTTACACATAGGGACACTGAGCTCACGGCTGGCTGGACCACCCAGCTGGGAATATATGAAAATAGGATGCCTAGGATTCGAGACCAGATCTCCCTGGTCCTACGTCCTGTGTGCTAGTCCCTCTCCTCTTATGAAAGCACTACGAACTTGAAGTCAGATCAGACTGTACAGGAACAACACAGGCTCAGCGATCATAGCCAGCAGTGAGATAAGAGCTAGGACTTCCCAGCGTTCTAAATGTCACCTTCGTGAGCTGACGTGCTGTGTACTGAGTGGCCCACTGGGCCCTGGAAGAGATCGAAAAGGATGTAATATCTATTGAGATTCTTTTAGAAATAACTTCACTAGGAAGTACCGTTGTAAGAGTGCAGCCCTACAGTTAGAACTAACCCACCTAAGAGCTCGTCAGTCACTCGTCTGCAGCTTTCACACTCGAATGTATGCTTGATTGGCAATGTTACTAGGCAGTGAGGTCTAGCCTTCACCACTGGGCAATCAGGGGTATGCTTCTCAGATCATCAGAATGTGGTAGAAACATCCGCCTACTTGTCTTAATTGATCCGCGCCTTATGGTCTGAGCTTTCAGTTTAATGAGCTCTATCCAGCTGCTGCATCTGTCTGCAAAGGAACTGTAATCAACTGACGTTGCTGAAAACACAGACAGAAAACAAAAGAAAAAAACAAAGGAAAAATATGGATGGCATCTCTTACTCGTCATAACACTCCTTCCGATGGCGTCACTTAACTGTAACTTAGGAAGAGAATGGTCCTTTCAGTCAGGCAAGAGGTGGTCAAGGTCAAGTTTCAGGCACTGTCTTGTCTGTCCAAACCCCAAGCTCCCATTTGGCTGGCTGAGCATTTCTGGTGGAGTCCTGCCTGCGAGGTCTCTCGGGGAGACAGGAGGGCCCCGGGCTCCGGGGCATGTGCCAGCCACAGGGCCGGGCTATGCTCGGCTCCTTCCTGTTCTCCTAGTTTATAATATTTTAGTTTTGTCTCTTAGAGGATTTAATTTACAACCCAAGCATTAGTTAGCAGTGACCCCATCTCTATTTCCTAGCCTAACATCAGACTAAAAGTGTTGAAGAATATTTGGAGAAAAAAAACAAACCACCTTGCTAGCTCATTTCTTATTAAAGTTTCTTCTTATCACCATCGGAAATCCAGCTATCAAAGTGGCAGAGACCCCAAAGGGTCACGTTACCCAACATTCTGTTTCCACGCCTGAGTTCTGGCAACAGCCTCTGAGGATACTGGGTGGGAGGACGTGAGTCTAGCAAGCGCCCCTTTTATAAACAAGTTCTTTACTGCTAAGTTGCTAAAACTGTAGACATGGGGAAAACTATGAAAATGGCATACTTTTCACAGACCATGTTCTAGCTAGAGCAAAGCCACAGTTCTTGTCCACTCCACCAAGCTACAACTCACACCTCGGTGACTGGGCTTCGTCAGACAAACTCACCTGTCTGTGCGGCTGGTATACCTGAGTTAGCACTTGCCCTCTGCAGGTGTTCTAATGAGACAACATGAACAATGTTAGCTTGGAGGCCAAGTGCAAGCCAGCCTCTTCTGAGCTGTCTGCTACTGTCTTCTAACACCGGCTTCATTAGGAAAGCAGACCACACACAAGTATTCAGTTCTAGATATGAAAGCCAGCCACGGAGCAGCACCCTGCCAAGGAGACGGCTTGCGACTGTGAGAGAAACAGCGTCACCAGAAAGTATGACAGAGACATGGTAGGAGGACGATGGCAAGATGGAGGACCGGTGTGCTGGGGAGCGTGTGAAAAAGGAAACATGCTGAGAAAAAGGGGCTGAGAGCCAGTGCAGTGAAGCACTACACACAATGGAACAGCCTTTGCCTACAGAAAGACCCAAGCTGCTTCCCAGCCTCCACTCTCCTGGACCCCTGTCCTCGGTGGTTAAAGGACTGAGGTGTCAGCAGCGCCCTCTGGTGGTAGCGAGGCTTTGCAGAACTGAAGTGTGACTGCTTACCAGAAACAGCCAGGACTCACATTCTAGAACCTCCCTCTCCAGAAACCCATCAAAGTAGGAGCCAAACTTCTCTCTG
Organism: Zapus hudsonius; assembly: GCA_004024765.1. Classification (NCBI taxonomy): domain Eukaryota; kingdom Metazoa; phylum Chordata; class Mammalia; order Rodentia; family Dipodidae; genus Zapus; species Zapus hudsonius. Next base: position 11,960 of record PVHP010005320.1, read on the forward strand.
ATAGTGTAAGAGATTATTAGGCATATTTAGGATGTTTTGCAAACTTAAACAACACTAATAGTTCAGCCTATTTTTAATGTTGGTGCTCTATCTACACTAGCATATTCATTTTTGTTTCAAATAATTTTACAACTGAAAAAAGGTGTTGACAATTTAGAAATAGCTCATTGGAATAAATGAGAATAATCTGGCCCAGTCAATTTTAAATAAATTCTAAACTAAGTAAATATAATTACTCATCTCTTATTGCATTGATCTTTGGTAATGCTCTTAATTAAGAAGAGCTAAGAACACTCAGCCTCTCACCTGTACTATGTAAGAACACGCAACTGCTACACCTGTACCCTTAAGAGAAACCACTAAGCCTGTACTACATAATCCTAATCCTCAAACGGGAGCGCTCTAGAAGCCGCTCTGCTGGGGAGATAGTGCTCAGTGTGAGGGAGAGTGAGACGACCCTTCTCCTGGAGGTTCCATGATATCTGCAAAGAGCTGCAATCAAGCTGTGCAGCAGCTGATCTCTTACATTTTTTTCCTATTTATAAAATAGAAACATTGCTCTGCTTTTCTTTTCCTTTTTAACAAAGTTGTTATTAAAACCAGGAATGCTGATGCACTCCTATTATCCCAGCATTTGAGAGGCTGGGGCAGCAGAGCCATTAAGAGTTCAAGGCCAGTGTGGGTTACACAGCAAGTACCCAGCTAGCCAAGATAGAAGCTATCAAGCTAGATAGATAGAAGAAAAAAAAAGCCACCCAAGGTGATAACCCTGTCACTCACAAACAAATCTAACTAGACAGAACCAATAGGGTGCAGAGTCATTATTTTCTTAATTTACTCAGCACTACTCGGTAAACCTCTGTCTAGCAGCATGTAGACTAAAGCTACCCAAGGTTAAATCAGCTCCGTAGACATCAGTGCTGATGGTCCTCCCTCCACAAAGTGGTGAGGGTTCTTCCTCAACTGTACAATCTCCAGTGCACCTACAGTTTGGAACGCCTCTCTTCTGAACAATCTGTCAGACCAATGGCAGAGTATGTTTGTAGCTGTTGCTACAGTTGAATATTTTTCTCTTCCAGGACACACTTTGAAATATCTCCAATCTCCCCCTTCAAGACTTGCCACTGTTTTGCTATCCGGTACCAGGAAGACTGTTCACAGTTGTGCTTTTTAAAATTGTTGCTGCCATTTGGTCAGAATGACAAAATATATGGTATTTTTAAGAAACAGAAACAGCAGACATGCAACAGACTGTTACTATGTCAAGATATTTTTGGTTAGCGTAAAGAACTATGTGTAGTTAAGACTTCACAAACATTAGTTTGCAAGAAAAATGAAAGCTAACTTTTATAGTGTGATCGATCTATGTTTTTAGTTGCTAAGTTAAAATAATGTTAGGCAAGTCATTAAATTGAAGCAAATTATATTTTATAATCAGGTTTGGCTTAATGAAGTAAAAAGTTACTCTTGTAACCTATAATAAAAATATAGGTTCAAAAAAAAAAAACCTTCTGGTGTGGATAACCACTGACAGAATACAGTGCATTGTGGGAATAAGCCAGCTTGTTTTCTTTTACATGAAAAGGCAGGTTTTAGCCTGTACCAGCTACCGTGGTCAGCAGCTGAGGGGTGAAGAGTCCTCTGCCAGTTCGCAGCTTCTGCCAGCATAAAGCCAAAGGAAAACTGGAAACAGGTGGGCCTTAAAACATCCTCTTCAGCACAGTTGTAGCCAACAGAAGACAAGAACAAGATGGTCCTAATTAAATCTTTTGAAGCATTCAACTATCAGTGTTTGAATGAAAACTATCACTCGGTGATGGATTCAAGTAGTAAAAATATTGTTACAATAGGATCATAGATGTAACTCAGCTCCTAAGCTCCAGAGCATGTAAGCAGTAGCTCGAGACTGATGTCTTCAGACTTTGTCATGTCAACCTCTTACATACATCATGCATATAGTCTACCTACATAATACATGCATTACACATCATACATACATACATTATAACACAAAATTCTTGAAATCACTTGTATTCCAAGAAAATTTTTTTACTTTTTCCTTAGAATACCTACAGACTCCATATTTTTACAATATTTATTATTTCTCTCTCACTCTCTCTCTATATATATATAATTTCTAAGTATCTTGAAAACATTTCAGCACAAACTAATGAGGGTAAAGACATGAACATAGAATAAAATGGGCAAGAGCCACGTTTTTCTTCTAACACAGCCTCATATGAATCATGCCATCTATGTTCCTTGTGATGTTCAAGAAAGTCTGACATCCTTCACAGAACATGAAATTACTAAAGCTCAGCATTTTCAGTATTTCAACTCAAAAAACTCAAGATGACTAGCAGTGCATCACTATGTCAGCTGTGAGTCTGAGACATGGACCAAACTCTTTTGTTACTTTGAAAAACAAAGCCAGGTAATAAATGGTGAAAGGGAAACTGAACATGGATGGAAAGTTCAGGCCAAGGCTTCCTCCACAGTGCACTGCAACACAAGTAACTGAAGCACTATTTTGTCACACGACATGTACTCTTTCCAAAATAAGAATAATAAATGCTGAAAGGTTTATGTACAAGTGAAAAAGTGAATCTGTTTATAAATATACTATTCTTAACTCATGAAAATGCTCTCTTGGTCAACAGAAGAGGAAATAATTTTAACAAATCTTTCTATTTGTGACAAGAAATGAATGTAAACTAGAATTCAAAGTTCTTGGCATTTTATTAAAAGAAAAATTTCTAATGGCTTAGCTAGTCAACATAACCGAAGCTTTAAGAGCTATCTACCCAAACTGATTAATTCAGCAGTTTCCTGAGCAGGACTCCCAACACGCTTGTCTTCCACTCCTGCTTGCTCTAAGTTGCTAACCTTAAATGTTTACACACATTTCTTTTCTTTTCTTTTTCTTTTTTTTTTTTTTTTGAGGTAGGGTCTCGCTCTAGTCCAGGCTGACCTGGAATTCACTATGCAGTCTCAGGTTGGCCTTGAACTCATGGTGATCCTCCTACCTCTGCCTCCCGAGTGCTGGGATTCAAGGCGTGCGCCACCACTCCTGGCTCACAGATTTCTTTTCTATTCAACACTATCTACCATGTTACGGCACATAAACATGCCAATCGTGTTGTATGACTGCTACTCTAGTCCTTCAGGCCTTTTCAAAACCCATCTTACCATCAAATCTTCCAAAATACTTTGAAATAACTTGTCAAGACATCTAGCCCTGTCTTCCTTGAAGTCTCGAGGAAGTAAAGGCAACAGTCAATAAGCAAACAGCACAGAGCTCACTTCACCAAGCTTTGCATGAAAAGGTTTGGGTATTTCTAGGCGCCTGCTGGCGAGCTTCAAATGGGACACTCAAGGGAACCACACAGGTGTGCAGTCAGCACTCATGACAGCAGGGATGTGATATGATGTGATGATGCCAATAATTATGATAATGAAGGTGAATTTCTGATCCAATGGTTTTCAAACTTTTGAAACACTTGCTTCAAATAAAATCTGTATGAAAGCTGTGGAGTTGAAGCTGTCCTGGCTCAAAGGTAGGAGGCCACATCTCACTCCCCCCTAGTCCCCCCTTCCTGAGGCACCTTACAAAAATGGCTTGGAGGCGAGGAGCTGACTGTTTAACTGATTAATGCTTCTTGGAAATACTTGTCAATTATGAAAGCTCTTTGACCTTGGACACTAATTCAGCTTCTGATTTACTTTTTTAATAATATACAGATGCTAACAATTGAAGAACCTCAAAATACAAAAGCCCAAGGAATGGCAGAATTGAATACATGAGAAGCGGAGGCGTATGGAGGTGAGGTCATCTCCCACCTTCTGACTGAAGACCGCAGGGAGAGCGTGCTGTTGCTCTTATCCCACCTCAGGCTCCTCTCCATGCTGCCGAAGATGAGTTGCAAATACTTCAGGAAGTGTTCAAATACGACATTTTACTAAAATAACTCATTTTTAATTGTTTAGTTCACAAAATATACCATAGTAAGGACCACATAAGCCTTAGCTGAAGCCATCAGCGCAGACAGGGCAAACATGCACCCATCAATGAGCCAATTCACACCCTCATCTGCAGTACATGGGCCCTAAGTTAGCACTTGATCAAATCTTTACTGATTAGGTGTTAGGGGTGTGTGTTTACTTCCTTGTCAGAGTAAGAATAAATGATTCCTCAAAACAAGTGATTCGGAGACTGAAGAGATGGCTCAGCAGTTGAAGGTGCTTGCTTTCAAAGCCTGATGGCCTGGGTTCAATTCTCCAGTACCCATGTAAAGACAGACGCACAAAATGGCACATGCACCTGGAGTTTGTTTGCAGTGGCAAGATGCCCTGCCATGCCCAGGCCAGCTCGCTCTCTCGCTCTCTTGTTCTCTCTTGTTCTCTTTCTCTCTCTCTCTCTCTCTCTCTGCTTGCAAATAAAATGTTCCCCCCAAAAAGTCATTCAAAACTAACCCTGTGTAAATACAAGTTTCTAATTAAGGTTGGTATTTTTAAAAGGCCATAACGTCAATTACATTTTAGAATATGAAAATTAGAATAGCTAATTTAATGCTAAATAACGTTTGTCATTTTTTAAATTTAAAACTAAGAAAAATATTAACTAGGTTGACTGAATATATAATACAAAACTAAGCACAAAAGTTTTGAAATATAAAAAGATTATACTGAAATCATAAGGAAAAATAAATAACAAAAATCTCTCTTCTTCTCCATAGACTGTACAAATCAAAAGGGTTTGCCATGAGATAAAACCCAGAAATTGTCAGTGTCTGATAAAACTGAATAGTGCCAGGCATGGTGAAATACACCTTTAATCAAGAGGCAGAGGTAGGAGGATCATTATGAGTTCTAGGCCACCCTGGGACTACATGGTGAATTCCAGGTCAGCTTGGGCTACAGAGAAACCCTATCTTGAAAAACAAACAAACAAACAACAAAAACAACAACAACAAAAAAAAAACCCAAACTGAACAGTGGGCAGTGTGCTTCAGCTACAGCAGATCAATAAAGACAGGAGCATGCCCCTGGCTAACCTGGGCTGACCCACCAAAGCCTCTCCGTGACCACTCAAGAAAACCCGATCAGAGTCTGTGAAAACTCAAAATTTTATGAGGCATTTAGGTTACTGCCTTTTTGGAAGAAAACTTATCAAATATAATATAAACACAAACTATACTATGTGGGAAATTATACTGGGAATTTAAAATCATAAAACTTTAACACAACAGATAAGAAAATGCAATATATGAAAAAATTACCTTCATAATTTAAGGTGAAATTTCTTGGTAAATTTAAAGTAAGAACATTGCTTCACCCCACTTTATGAACATGGGAAAATACACAATGAGAGAATGAAGGAGAATTCTCCTCAGGATTAAGAGTGTGTCTATCTATAGTCAAGTGGCAAGAAGGCTAGAACCCGGGGCCTGTGTCTGCACGTCTTACTTAACCAACCTTTAGCTGGTGGAAAGGGATGAGACGGAAGTGAGTCTGAACACAGTTCCAGAGGAAACTGCAGAAGTTCTTCGTTGTCTGTGGAGGCTTGAGAACAAGAACACCCTTATTTAGTAATGGCCTACCATTAAATCCTTCAATAACCCAGAGCCTGTGAGAACATATATACAGTGCACATGTGTGTTTCTTCTCTTTCCCCTAATTCTGTTTTCTCTCCCTGACTTCTTCCTTGGGGACTCTCCTGTGCCTGACACTGAGAGGTGAGTCACCTTCTTTGCTAGGAATGCTATGAATAGAGGATTCGTGCTGGAAATCACCTAGTCACTACTTGTAAATGGGGAGCATTCAACAACTATTCTTATACTCGGTACCCACAAGAGCCCATGATAAAAATAACTTACTATCTATCTTCTCTGACTAATACTTAAACACATAGTTATTTAATACAGCTGTCTGGCATCAATTCAATGTTCGAATCCCATTGATACCACACATGTAGAACATAACTTGAAAACACTTGGGCTCATCATAATATTTTGTTATTTAAAAGGTATTATACTTAGAAGGTACTGTATTTCTCCATTGTTTTTTAACCCAAAGAGTTTCTTATCATTTGAGTTTATTAAGTATGGCCTTTCCTACATTTTAGCAGACCCAGAACACTTCTCAAAATTCACTGACTACAATGGGAATGTTTGGCACACAATTTTGATTACTTTCAGTAGGTTTTCAAGTACCTTAAGGAACTTGCCAGACATCTTATTACAGCAACCCCTAAATTACTGCACAATTATTATGCTATAATCTAAGTAAACAGAACATTTTTCCCTATACCAAGTTAAACACCCAGTCCTGGCTGTAAAAAATACAACCCTGCATGTTTATCCACGGTTATCTTGGTAAACATGAACAGAAAAAGTGGTGAATATCTTTTCAAAACACAAATGACTTACTTAATCGACCTGTGTTCTCTACTTTGGCACTAGACTGTAGTGCAGACACACATGAACTTTACCTCTTTGTAGTGACTTCTCCACATGGGTTTTTGTGGTTATCTGCAACGCCTGGTTTTTGTCAAAGGTTATGGCAACTGCTGTGACTGTAACCTACAATCAGAAATGGTTATGACTAGCAAGATACGCTGCTAAATCAGGTTTCAGACACACCTCTTTATACCACTAGAAAACCTGGATCAACTGGAATTTGTCTTTCCTGCTTGTATGTAATTTCAGACATTCAGCATGTGTCCTTAGACCCAGCTATCTCAGAAAGCACTCAAGCTTTCTCTAGATCTCCCTGAGGAGCACTGCTCCCGTGAACGTGTGCTGAGTCACCCGTGCAGGAACACCTGCGGGTAACAGCCCAGAAAAGGAAATAGATGACCTGACTCATACTAACTTATGGTTGAAGATACTGTGAATGAAAACATTATGTGAAGTTATTCAATGATGGCAAAATTATACTAAGACAACGGGAAAAAAGGTAGAAACTGCCGTGGAACATACATAGCTCAGTCTAAAGTGTGTTCCTTGTAAGCATGAGGACCTAGCTAGATCCCCAGGACCCATGGGGGAAAGTCGAGCGTGCTGCTGCACACACGGAATCCTAGCACTAGGGAGATAGAGCCTGGAGGATCCCTGAGGCTCACTGGCCACCCAGTCTAGCCTAGTGGGCAAACTCCAAGCTAACGAGACTGTTTCAAAAAGGGTGGACAGCACTTCTAAGGAATGCTAGGAGGTTGGGGTCTGGCCTCCACACTCGTACACCATGCCATGCGACCCCCCCAAACACGCATCCACAAACACACACGCTCATTCACACGTAATCTAGAAATCCTCTTTACTAAGAGATTAGAAGTTGATTACCTGAATTAATTCATCTTCAGGCAGTGACACTGTGAAATTGACATGGCAAAGGCAGCAGGGAGTCATAGAGCGCAGTTTAAAATACAAACTCTACAGAAGGGAACAACGGATAACGGTCATTGTAGAAAAGCTGGCTCTGCTGCTCTGTAGACATTTTGTCAAGTGAGAGGTTGGAAAGACTCAGCCTCATCTGTCTGAGTGGTCGTGAAGTAAGAATACATGGAAGTAGTCCTAGGATGCAGTGTCACAGATGTGGGTGCACGTAGACGGCCATCTTGGGAAGGAAGGACGTTAGTGGGAGGGGAGGAGGGAGAAAGGGGAGAGCAGGAACACAGCTGTGGCCAGAGTACCTGAATGAAAATGCCTCTATGAAAGCAGCACTGTACATAGTGAATTTGTGCCAATGAAAAGTAGAATTATAATTATCAGGTATGTCATAGAAATAGGCCTTTTAAAAATTTACACATATGTAGATTTTAAACTATTAACTAACTATTAAATAACTCAATTTCTCTTTGATAAAATCACCTCTTAAAAGAAAGGACAACTTTAGCATCTCACTGATGGCACAGGCCTACGAGCTGAGCCCAGGGCACGCTATGTGTGGTGTGGCATCCTTAACTGCTGGCACTCGTCAGGCGGTTCCTACCTTGAGCAAGTTTTCACAGAGGTCATTGAAGTTCTTATTGAGAGCTTGGTTAGTCAGGTTGAGGCTGCTTAATCTGATGACTCGTACCGATGTGAACATCTGGAACAATACACCATCGTGTTATTTTTAACAAAAGCATAAGAGCTGATAAAGCTGGCAAAAAAAAAGAATGACAACTAATAGAATGCGAAAAAGGACAGCACTTTTAATTGCCGTGAGATCAAAAAGAAGGTTGACATGGAATTTGTTAACCAGCTTTTGCTTTAAATTAGTAATTGTTTACCTGTATTTCTGATGTCCAATTATTTATACCAGGCATAATTTCTGTATTACAGCTATAAAAGCCTGCCAAAACAAATCACAATTAAAATATGTGATAGTATTTTATTGATTTTGCATTAAAGATTAACATTTTTTTTCAACTACTACATGAAATTTGAGACAGATTGTTTCCTAGGCTGGCTTTGCATTCCTAATCCTCCTGCCTCCACCTCAGGAGCACGGGAATGGTAGCTGTGCACCACCACGCTCTTCTCACACAGTGCTGGGGATCAGCCCGAAGGCCCTGTGCATGCTAGCCAAGGAAACTAAAACAGTCTAATAAATTTCAGGATACTTTTTCACATACAAACATAAAAGGATCTGACATCCATTCGACCTAGGTTCAAATATTCTTAACATCAAGGTGACGCAGTTTTAAGTCTTGAAGTGTGACAGAATGTGACAGTGTAACAAAGCCTTCAAAATAAGGGTAGCCCCATAGCAATTATGAATTAAAACACTGCCACATAAAACTCGCTTGTCTCCAAGGTAACTGTGGGCTGTACCTGAGGGAGGAGGAACGTCAGTGAGGAGAGAATGGACATCTTCCATGGCATCAGTGTCATCAATCTGAAAATAAAAGACTGAAACTATCAAATGTTACTAATAAGTGCAAAGGAAGTTCCATTGAAAAATACCATCATTATCGACTAAGTTTTAGAAAACCTAAGAACAAGTCCAGACATTTTACTTGTAAAAATATATAACATGAAACAAAATTCTATAGCAGCAAATTTCTCCATGGTGATGATTTCAAAAGTGCTTCTAAGTGTAACATTTTACATATTAAAATATATTGGCCTTTTTTAAGGTAGACTTTTCTCAAACTTTTACAAGAACATTCCAGAAGACTTATGTATAAATTAAGTCAGTCTAACTGAGAAGTGCGGCTTTCTCACCTCACAACATCCCATGTGAGCAGCAGGGAAACCGCCCAGCGGGCTGGCAGCAGTCCCAGCTGGCAGCCTCTGAGGGCCCCTCGCACGGTCCTCGGGGTCAGTCAATTCACCTGTAGCCTCCCACCCCTCTGCCTTTTGCCCTCACCCGGAGTTTGTTAAAAGCATCTCCTGGGCCCTGTATCCAAATTCATTTATTAGATTTTAAGTAGGTTCCTAAAATCTACATTTCTTGCAAACTTCAGGAAACACTGATGCCACAGGTAAGTTACAACACACTTTGCATAGCATTGTGTTAAGTATGCACTGGATCTGTAACCTCCTGGCACACACATATACTTCCACTGAGCTCCAGTTTTTTTCCATTCTCTGATTACAAAGAGAAATGGGAGAAAAAAGATGTAAAGCCATAAAGTTTGTGTTTTGGAAAACCTCAGGTAGGCCATACTCTCCTTTCCTGGCTGGTACCTCACCAGTCACAGGCACTACTTAGACGAGTTCCCCTCCAGTGCCAGCCTCCACGTCCACAGCAGCTTCCTGACTCACTGTGCTCACAGCACCAACTTCCTCTCCAGTGATCCTCAACCCCCCTAAGGTTCTCTCTCAACTTCCTCTTCCAATTTTTCTCTTTCAGCTTCCTGTTCCAATATCTCTCTTTCAGCTTCCTCCCTCCAGCATTCCTCTCTCAACTAGCATCTTCCTTTCATTCCTTGTAAACAGGTAGATTTCTTACCGCTCCCAAACCCACAAAGTCAGGGAAGTGGGAGATGTGAACACTGTCCATCCTCCCAGGATTTTCTAAGGGTAGCTTTACAGAGGAAGTTCAATTTCAACTACCGTTTCTGTGGTGACATTATGGCATATAACATGTAGTGATTATTTCAGCACTCTAAGAAGCAAGTGATCCTTACAGCATGTTAAAAGTAGTATCTTTCCTTACTGAAATTAATTCAAGTGTATAAAAATATTTCCAATTATTTTTACTTTAGGTACCCTAAACACAAGGACCAGAAGCATTTCTGATTTCAGAATCCTTCATGTTTTGGAATCCTGGCATAGATTTTATAAGCCTGGCACCCTGCTCTTCAACACCAAATACTAAAATGCTCCCAAACCCAAAACTTTTTCAGTAAAATTTTGAATTTCTGAGATTTGTGGCTTCTTAGTATTATACTACACATACACTAATTGTTTTTAAACCTCTGTGTTCACGTATCAGTTACCAAGTTCTGGTATCATCTAGTTTGTGCAGCTTGTGTGACAAAATTGTCTTGATCTTTGTAACCATTTGAATAACACAAAGGTATCACATCAGTTTAGGACCTGATGGAAAAAGGCACATGTCAAAACCTTTAAGAACTTAGTCAATGCATTATTACCTCTAAACAACACAGTATTACCTCTAAAACAACACTGTGTATTACCTCTAAAACAAAGGCATCTTTCTTCCCATGTGAAAGATCTAATTCTGCAACTTCATCAGAGCTTTCTGACTGTGATCGTAAAAGTCTTGAACGTTGTCTAGGTTCTGGGATGGGTGATCCTATAATCTCTTCAGGTACCTCCTAAAAGAAATATAACTGCTTTGTATCAGACTATTTAGTTAAGTTTGGTTTTAAAGTTATATATTAATAGACAACTTCCAGTGGAGAAAACGGTCTTGAAGCAGATCCAATGAGCTCTATATTTAACTTTAGACTACGTCTAGAGCCTTTCGCTCATAGTGGCAGCCTTCCAGATGAACAGACCTGGACAGGAGGTGTCACCACCAGAGGTAACAAGTGCAAACTGACCGCTAGTGTGCACAGAGCACTACAATGAGCTCAGAAACTTATGACTCCCCAAAATGTTGTGTGTTCTACTAAGCATTTTACAATCCTTTCAGGATGGCATGCACTGCTGTATAAAATTACAACAAACTCTACTGTTGAGTGGTGTGGGAATGAGCTGTGCTAAAGGACTATAATGTACTTAGCATCTTAACTAAGAAAAGAAAATGGAGGGAAAGTCACAATAGTTTTACTCCCTCCTCAAAATGTCAGCCATGAGCAGCTCAGAAAATATTCACTGAATGAAGCAATTTAATTCACATTCGTAATGAAATATACGTCTGTCTTCAAGGGGTTCTTAGAGAATCCCTCAGTATCTGCAAAGAACTGGTTCTAGGACCCCAGAGATCAAAATCTATGTATGCTCAAGCCTCTTACAGAAAACAACAAAGACATGTACCACATGCACTTCCTTATTGATTTATTTACTTTGAAGCACTGGAGGTCAAACCCAGGTCCATGATCATGCTAGGACAATACTTCACCCTGAGTTATACCCACAGGGAAGCAGAGCCATGGGAATTGTGGGAGTGGGTGCTCAGATTCAGTAGAGACTACAACTCAAAATGAGACCAGGTGGGAGAATGATGGAGCTGGACATCTCATGTTTTGCTCTGGTCACCATAGAAGCATCCCCCCACCACACCACACCATCACACACACACACACACACACACACACAAACTTTAAAAAAGTAACTTTTAAAAAAGACTTATAGAAAACAGTAAGACAGAGAAAAAGGTAACAGAAAGTACCAACAACAGGAAGGAATTGTAACTTATAAATGGATTGTCGAAGCAGGTCTCCCCTAAAAGGAGTGTAAAGAGCGGTAGGAAACTTTTATATCCAAAATAAGATAAGCTCAGAGGACACAATGGCACCATCAGGGGCCATCACTGAGTAGTTACTTGACTTACCACAGGATTGATTTCGTACAGCTCCTTGTTCTTAGCAATCATGTCATTTATTTTCTTCTGTATATGGGAGATGTGCTGTTCATAGGAGCCATCGTTAGGAGTCTTCCCGGCAATCTGAATCCCACCAGGCATTGGCAGAGCTGCTAAGTAGACCCCGGTGGCCGACTTGGAAAAGAAACGGGTGAGAGATCAGACAAAGAAGCTAGGGAGTAATGTCGGTGAGCTTTGTGCATGGTTGTGGTCTTCACATGGTCTCTGCTCTGCCAGTGTCCAGGCATGTCTTACAGGACTTCACAGAAATCTTCCAAGGATGCCGGGTGTGATGGTGCACGCTTATGATCCCAGCACTTGGGAGGCAGAGGCAGAAGGACTGTCATCAGTCTGAGGCCTCCCTGAGATTACATAGTGAACTCCAGGTCAGCCTGGGCTAGAGCCAGACCCTATCTCGAAAAACAAATGTGTGTGTGTGTGTGTGTGTGTGTGTGTGTGTGTGTGTGTGTGTTTGTATATTTTCCTGGGAATGGGATGATTTCCCTATGTAGATGGGTGACAGTACTTTTTAGTACATACCCAACTATACTTTTTGAAGTTCTTAAAACTATCAAAAAGAAATTAAAATTTGAGAGGCTGAAGGAAAATCAAGTTCAAAGGAAGCCTGAGTTCCACCTCGGAAAAAAAAAACTTTTTTTTTTTTTTTTTTTTTGAGGTAGGGTCTCACTCTAGCCCAGGCTGACCTGGAATTCACTATGTAGTCTCCGGGTGGCCTTGAACTCATAGCAATCCTCTTACTAGCCTCCCAAGTACTAGGATTAAAGGTGTGCACCACCATGCCTGGCTCAAAAAACATTTAAAAAAAAAAAAAGGAAGAAAAGATAAATTAAAGTCAAATACATGTTAGCAGAAAAAAATATTTACATCAAAAGATGGGGTTGGGGAGATGGCTCTGTGGTCAAAGGTAGTCAAAGGCAACTACTTACAAAGCCTGTGGTGTGGGTTCAATTCTCCAATACCCACCTAAAGCCAGATGCACAAAGTAGCACATGTGTCTGGAGTTCATTTATCTATCTATTTTTGAGACAGGGTCTTGCTATGTAGCCAGCAGGCTTTAATTTAATGATCTTTCCCCTCCGCCTCCTAAGGGCTGGAGTCCAAGCATGTGTGGCAATGTTGGGCTATGCTAGGTCTTCTTTTTTTTTTTAATATTTTATTTATTCATTTTCAAGCAGAGAGATACAGAGAGAGAGAAAGTAAGATAGAGAGAGAGAGAGAGAGAGAGCACCAGGGCCACTATCCTGTGGGTCTGGTTTATGTGGGTCCTGGGGAATTGAACTAGGAGCCTTAGGCACTAGAGGCAAGTGCCTTAACCGCCGAGCCATCTCTCCAGCCCTATGCTAGGTCTTCTTAAGTGGCCCTGTGAGTCACATAAAACAGGATCCGCTTCAACTACAGAAAATGTCAAACCAAACCCAAAGCTTCTGCACATACCGCTAAGCCCATGACCATGTTCTCCCCCACCGAGATCTGGATCCGCAATCCAAACACAGCGTTCATCCCTCGGAGCTTGAGCTTGGTCATCAGCTGGGTGTGCACTTCATATTCCATGAAGGGCAAGAGGTTGCTGATGGCTGTGGCATTGGCCTCTGCCTGGGCCTTCTTTTTTAAGCGGCATAACCTATGAAGGAGAATCACCCACCAGGACAGTCACCCAATCAGGAGAATCACCTCATCAGGAGAGTCACCCATCAAGACAGTCACCCCGTCAGGATAATAAGCCCATCAGGAAAGTCACCCTACTAGGACAGTCACCACATCAGGAGAATCACCCATTAACAGATAGTATATTTGGTATCATCTTAAGAAATAAATGTACATCCAAGGGTGTGACTCAGTGGTTTAACACTACAAAAAAAAGTCCAATTTTTAAAACTTTCTTTATTTTATTATTATTATAATATATAAATAATATAAATATTATTTCTGTATTTGAGACTAATTGTATAACAGGTTTAGCGTCTATTTTGTGGAAAGTGTAAAGCATTCCAACAAAGGGTTTTAATGTAGACTTTTTTTTCACCCATGCTGTCGACTGCTAAATGTGATAGTCTGATCATGACACTGAATAAATGTGTCTTTTAAAAATAATATGCTTAATAAGGTTTGTTTCAAGCAGGTTTGTTATATCAATAATCCTTTTAAATATTTTATCACTATGCAATACTTTATTGAAAATCATGTTTTAATAAACAAAAATTTAAAAATCATAATCTCTGACGATGAAATAAATATTAACCAGAATCACTAGGTGAATAAAGAAGCCACGTTGTATAATGGTGTGCCATCAGGGTGGGCCAAGAGCAGAGTGTCTACCATGTAGTGCTAAACAGCTGCCAAGGGACAGTGCTTAGGGTCATGCAGCAAGCCTTCTCAGCAGCACCCAGGAATGTCAGAAGGCAGTGGAGGGACTACCTTTACTCTGCTCAGAGACAATCACTGCAGCAGAAAAATGGTTTAAATGGAGATTATGATCATGGGATATTATATTTATGGAAGTTGTCAATTCAAATGTTTTAAATATAAAAGTAAAATAAACATGTTTCCCAGACACACGGTGCATCAACAACAGACTCATGAAAAGAGACACAAAAGGATTTATCCTTCAGGAAAAAGAAAAGTAATTCCAAATGAAGACCTAAGATACAAGAAGGGAAAAGTTAAAAGGAACAGAACTATATTTCAAATAAATCCCCAGAGTACCTTTGTAACGAATCTGAGAGAGGGCAAGGCCAAAGAAACCAGGATCTGCACAAGGTTGCTGTTCAACATGAGACATCCATGATTTCCAAATATGAGGTAGAAGTAGACACGTATATGAGTGTGGGGCTCAGAAGGTTCTGGGCTAGAGTTATAGATTTGGGACTCATAGATATAAGCACAGCGTATGTGTCTATGAGGTGATGGAGAGTCCAAACCCACAGCTCTCACACATCAAGAAATGAAAACACATCAACAGGCAGACCAAAGCCTGCATGCACAATTGCAGTAAGGACTAGGTGTGACAACATGGAGCCAGGAACCTGGGTGTGTATCAGAACTTAGGATTTCCTACTGGTGCTCAGCAGTTAAGTGACTAGCAAGGAAGCACCATGTAGCACTGTTCTTCAGAAAGGGAAGAACCCGGCTACAGAATCCACTCAAGGTCCTTAAAGCAGCTGCACTTGCTCACAGCCTGAGCCAGCAGGGGGGTAACTATGACACCTGGGAAACATCTGCACAGCAGGTGAGTCAGTAAACATGATTTATGCAGGGCAGTGCTCCTCCAATGCACAGGTAATGAACACACACTCAATCGCCCTGAGCCAGCAGGGGCTAACTATGACACCTGGGAAACGTCTGCACAGCACAGGTGAGTCAGTAAACGTGCTTTTGTAGAGATGCTGATGTGAGTTCATGCAGGGCCCCGCTCTTCCTGATGGTACAGTAATAAACACATTTCAAAGAGAACTGTCCAGCTCTGCCAGGATAAAACAGGCAAGAAACTGCAGACATAAAAGTAGGTCTATGATGCCAGCCTGAGCTGTTCACAAACATACCTTGCTTGAATAAGACAGCCTTTCCCAACCACAGCTGCCTCAGCCGGGAGGTCTATGGTCGTGAAGAGAACATCAGGCACTTTCTGTCTCCTGCAGTTATAGCAGTAGGTGAGATGAGCCGGGAAGGGCATGTTGAGTTCATCATATGGTATATGGCAAAATCCACAGCCTGCAGGCACATTTTCTTCAAGCCTATATAAGTACATTAAAAGAAATAATGACAGGATGTTCTACCCTGGGTTTAATACCTTGCTGACTACCCTCCCTAAAAACAAAACAAATTATAAAAGAAAAAACCCACGGCCACTCTTCTAGAGGAAAAACCGTCTTGGCCCTGAGATTTCAGAGCCCTCTTGGCCCTGCTCCTGCTCCACCTCCACAAGCACCTGGGCTCCACGCAGACCTCCACGGTGCCATCCTGGAGAAACCGCGGGTTCAGCACGGCCGCCGTGCCCGACGCCGACAAGATGCAGACCTCCTCACTACGGCAGAAAGAAACACAAGCTGGTTACTATTTGCAAGGAAGATGCCTTGGAAAATGCTAATCCTCAAAATGCTTATCAAGGAGAGAAATTAAATTCAAGGTAGCCTTTACAAAATATTAAATAATATAGGATTACCTACTAACCCTAAGACAAAAAATAGAAGTGATGTGTTTATGAAAGTAAAATAGAAGAAAACTATTTATGAAAGTACAAGGGCAAGAATTCCTTGCAATTAAAATTAAAAAAGAAGTATAAATGGCAAAGCTTCCTGAAAGAGCAAAATGATTCAAACTGTAAGCAGTAACAAACTGTACTGATGTGACTTCAGTAATAAGCCACCAAACTGTATGAAAATACTTTAAATACCAATAAAGCTCTGTTAAAATTATTCTAAAAGCATACCTGGGTAAATTACCTATATAGTTTAATCTGAATTAGAATTACAAAGGTATCTAAAATGGTATCTAAATATGCTAAATGGAGCTTAAGCTATCATTTTATACATATATGACAGGAAGCTGATTTTAAAAGAAATTTTCTTAAATTCCTTATTGCACATCACCTAAGTAAAAAAACAAAAATAGTCCATATAAGGGGATAGATTAGAACGCAGTGGCCTGGCATTCGCAAGGCCCTGGACTCAATACCCAGGACGACTGAACAGCACCATCCAAAACTAGAGAGAGAAGCCACGGCCTGCGGACAAGATGACAGAGAGTGAGAGAGAGAGAGAGCAGCCAGAACAGAAGCCAGAGAGGCAAGGGAGAACCGGTCACTAAACCTCAGAGGAGAGGCACACTGGGCCTTCCAGGGGTGATGGGCTGGAGCATGTGAGAAGAAACAGCTGGAGCCTCCAAAGGTGCTGAAGTCGAGGACTTGAGAGCAGAAATGTACTTCATAAAATTTCACCAAGTAACAGTGTGGGTTAGAACAGGAAAAACTAATGATAACAGTGGGATTTAAATACAAAGATGTTCTGAAGTCTAAAAAGAACAGAATGTTCTAGCATGTGAATTCAAACTTCCAAGCAAACTCATTAGACTCATTTACAGAGTACTGTACCTGTGACCCAACTTTAAATTCAGGGGACTACCCCTGCATGCGTGGATAAAGGTGTTCCCAGGTAACATAGGGTATTGTCAGAAATTCTAGTGCCATGGATGATACCTCCCAATGAGTTGGCATCAAGGAGGCATGCAAAGGCTCCTGAAACATTATTGCTCTTGATTGCCCACTGAAACTAGATGCTAAGTCCCTACTGCTGAAGACACCACATGCTTCAGGTACAGGATAGAGAGAAACGGAGCTGAACAGAGCTGGAAGCTTCCTTCCTGCCAGCTAGCTTGCTTCATGCAAGCTGCTGGGGAAGAAAAACCATTAATAATCCTACCCCCTGTGTACTTTCTATCGAAGTTTCCAGGCGAGATGTGCAATAGTGGTGTGGAAGTTATGGAAGTGACCAACGGCTCTCTGACTGGACATGAGGCCCACGCCACAGGAGAAAAATCACTTCTAGTGATATAAATCTGGCCAAAAGCTGTAGCTAGAGACATAAGCCATAATGGGAGCTCCACTCCTGTGGTTGTGCTAACTGGATAGCAGGTCCAGCTGCCTTCTTTGTTCCCACAGACTGGTACTGATCGAAGCCTCAATCACAGAAGTTTCTTTATACAAAAGGTTACTACAGAGGTGCACATCAGTGAAGTTACCAAGAATAAGTGACTGTTGTGTGCTCAGCCCTAAACATGACATCTAAAACCACACCCTCCAAGGCTCAGGGAACCTGGTGGAAGAGGTGTGGGAAGAATCCAAGAGCAAGAAGAAGGGCTGCAGGTATTGTCTTCTGGATACGACATGGCTGTCACACACACAAACACATGTGGCTTTCTGCACAAGACTGAGCCTGTCTTTCATGAGATCCCAAATCTCACACAGTAACTAATGGCAACTGACGATTGCCAGGAGGGCGGAGTCATGTCCTTCACTATGTCACCCCTGATAGGTTGTACATTCACAATCATGCAAGCGACCCTCATTTAAGTCAGCGGGTCAAAAAGAAAGAAGGCATGAAAACAGGAGAGGTGAAATGGAAAGAAGAAAAGCTTTCGGTGGGCCAGGGAGGGCCCAGAAGGCACTGTATACATGCAAGTGTCAAATTTAAAACAAAAACTGGTATTAGCAAAGTCAGTGGACTGATCCATAGACTTGTGTTCTTTCAGCCAAGTTGAATCTGCAACGCTGGCCTTCATATGCCCTGCTCTCAGTCCTGAACACCCCCACGTGCCTCTTCTCCATCTTCACCCTCACGTGAAGCTCAAGCACCAGACTCTGCTGACATTTTCACGACACTTCATGTGTCCAGGCAGTCCAGTCCTACTTCTGACCCCGCTCCCTGAGAGAATGTTAACATGAAACTGTAACATATTTGCCATAATTCTCCAGTAGAATGCAAACCCCATGGTAAGAATTATGTCTTAAAATCATGTCCCTCTGTGGTGGTCTGAATGTGAATGTATGTCCCCATAGCCTGCACAGGTAAAGCCCTGCCTGGGGGAGGTGTCACTGGGGCGGATGTCAAGTCCAGCTCTAAGGTATGCTCACGGCAGTTGGAGTTCTGGCTATTTGTGCTTACTGGCTGTTTGGGGAGGTCTCTCTGCTTGGATCTATGGCAGTGAACCAGCTTCTTCCAACCATTGATAGTGTTTCCCATGGATTCTGTAATCATGAAATAAACTCTTTCCTCACATAAGCTGCTTCTGGCCAGGAGTTTGTCCAACAACAAAAAAGGTGACTGCAACACCTTCAGACATGGAATTTCATGTACATGATACTACATCCATGTGTTCAGTAAGACTCTCTACCAGGGAATAAGGCAGAGCAGGCATTGCAGAGCTGGTAGTAGGCAAAGTAGAATAGCTACTGTGGGAACAGAGCAGTTTGAAAGTACAGCACATGGCCTACAGCAGGAAAGAAGCCCACAGGAGTCACCAGCAGAGCCCAGCACTGCGCTGACTCTCCTCTGGGGTGAGATCACCGCACGGGCAGAGAATCTCACATTAAGAACAACACAAGAATAAAACGTGGAAAAAAAATC
Organism: Zapus hudsonius; assembly: GCA_004024765.1. NCBI lineage: Eukaryota > Metazoa > Chordata > Mammalia > Rodentia > Dipodidae > Zapus > Zapus hudsonius. The sequence continues at coordinate 31,081 of PVHP010005320.1, forward strand.
CAGCAGGACAATCATTTCTAACCAATTCTATCATAAACTGAAAAAAGCATAAGACAAGGATGGCAGAACAGTGAGTACAAGTACCTCAGAAAGGAGCTGGGAGCCTCACCTAAGGCTGTAAGGGTCGGAACTCAGCAGGAAGGAGCAAATGAGGCTGCTGGGAAACACTAGGATGTCTGTCACCAGAGTTCAATTTCATAGCTTCAGGAGACAAGAAGTCCAAAGAATGATTCGATGTCAAGTGGGAACAGAAGGACGGCTTAAGGTAAGAAACTGCAAGCGGGGCAGCTGGGAGGGAGACGATGGCAAAGAAAGACTGAACAGCAGAGAACAGCACCAACTTAGAGGAGAGGCTGAGCAAATGAAAGGGAGAGAGAAAGAACCAAGAGGGTGGCAGAGGTTGGGCAAGAATACTTGGCCAACAAGTGGAAGCAGAAGAGACAAATTCTAAAGACCCTGGCCATTCATTTATCAAGTCAGGGCTCCAAATGTCCCTCCCCTTGGAAGGATGCGCAGTGACATCAAGAGTTAGCACCTGCTCTGTACCACTTAACCTCACAGAGACCTGAGTAGATGGTTCCTCATCACCTCCACTCGAAGGAACAAACCAAGGCTCCTGGAGTTCCACAGAGATCGAGTGGCAAGGCATCAGTGTTGATCTGAGGCCCTCCTGGCCCTTCCCTGCCCTCCTTGCTCCTGTCTCCAGAAGCCTCTCCCCCTTCCGCAGAGATGGAGTCTAGAGCTAGATTGGATTGTCATGTCATTTACCAGATGCTTGTCGATTCACTGTAGCCCACCACAGCATGGCAGCCTAACGCCTTAGCATGTGATTTGATTTCTTGTCTGATCTCTGCCCACCACGCATCTCGAGTTTCTGGTTCATCTGAAAAATAAATTTTAAATCAGTTGACTACTCGGTGGCACTCACACACACGTCAATGAACAATGTCCACAGCAAGCACGGCCAGGGGGTGAGGAAGCACTGCATCGAGACTGATTCTTCAACTTCTGTCTTTCAAGTGCTACTTCCCCCAAACTTGAGATTCCACCCCAACGTGGTTGCTAGAAGCAGAGCCCTGCTCTCTGCTTCACTGCATAAGCGATGTCTACGAGCATGCATTCTAGGAGCTGTGACTTCAGATGGAGACAGATTCTTATTTTTCCTTGGCCTCAACCTCTCTCTGGAAGCAAGGTAGGGCTTGAAATCCTGATTCTCCTCTGCTTACCTCCCAAGTGCTGTGGTTACAGGCGTCCACTTGCAAGCCTGCTCTGATTCTAACCCTACTAGGATGCACTATGTCTCCTACCTTATGTGCCGTCATTTCAATTCTGATTTCATTTTGGTATCTGGTTCTTTCTGAGAATTTATTATATCCTCCTGCGTTATTCCCAAAACAAAGGAGCATCAACAGCCAGAGATGCTAACAGAAAAGCTGTACTGGCCATTCTTTTATAGCAATGTAAGTCCCAGGACAAAGTAACAAGAAATAAAGGGACTAGCCAATTCAGGGGGAAAAAGAAAAGAAAAGAAAAGGAAAGGAAAAGAAAAGGAAAAACATACATTAAAAATCTAATACAAATAATTCAGTTAATGACTATATAAAGGGACAAATTTCAAATATTCCATCATAAAGCCCATTCGTGGTTCTGTAACTTTCAAAGTGGCTCAGATGGGCATGGTGGCCTGCGCCTTTAGTCCCAGCTGCTTGGGAGGCTGAGGCAGGAAAATCATTGAGCCCATGAGTTTGCAAGAAGCCTGGGGAACCAGTGAAACCCCATCTCAAAAACAACAAAAATGATTGTTTAGGAGCTAGGAATGTAGCCCAGTGGTAAAACCAGCATGTGGAGGTACCAGGTTCAATCCCCAGGACTGCAAACAAACAAACAAACAAACAAAAGCCTGGAAGTGAACTTGAGAAGTCTCTCTGCCGTGAGCCTAGTGTCCCAGCAATGGGGTGATGAGTGAACAAGTGTCACACATCCTCTCTCCTCACCAGAAGCTGCAAATCAGTAAAGTCCTCACATGCAAAGAGGCCGAAGCAGAACTGGCCTATTACAAGTAGTAGCTCCTACCTGGTTTGTTATTGGAGCCAATTCCCACTCGGAAACAATTTGAAGATTAACTCTAAATAGGGTGCTAAGCTCTTCTTGTAAACTTTCCACATTAAAAGGTAGTAATAGAGCTGAAAGCCTGGTGAACACCACATGCTATTTACAGTGCAGTAGACATCAAATTGTCAAGTAAACGAAGGAGGTCATACTCACTAGTAAAGCAGAGAAGAGAGCAAAGGAAAGAAAGACTAAGAAGCCTGTGAGAGCTCACATTCCTCCACGAGGAGGAGGCCAGCAAAGGAAGAGAGGAGAGAAAAGCTAGAGGACAGTGCTACCAGCCAGTCCTTGAATTAAAGTTTGGGACTCGACACAACTACCCTAAAACTTCCTTTCAGAAGAAAAGAAAGAAGTGCAGACGCCAGGAAACTGAGGAAAAGATCAAAGTACAAGATAAAATACAGGGAAAAAACCCAGAAAAGTATAATATGGTGCTAGCAATTGATATTATGAATTGAGAAATACAGAAAACACTTAGGTAGCCCTGTTTTGCATGTATAGCACTTTGTCAAAGACCTTTATATGATGATCTACAGTGTCAACATTAGTAGCACAGGTAAACTTATAAAGCCTATATTCACTTTTGCTTAAAAAGATACATTCCTTTTGTGTTTTGTTGTTGTTGAGAGTGTTTGTTTGTTTGTTTGTTTTGAGACGAGGTCTCAGTGGCTTGGTCTAGCCTTGAACTCACACTGCAGCTCAGGCCTCCAGCTCCTGAGTGCTGGGATTGCAGGCTCACGCCACTAGTCTAGACATTCCTTTGCAAATGGAACACCCACCTAACATCACACTGTCCTAAAAGAAAACTTTAACAGAAAACCAACTATTACTTAAGTAGTTGTTTTCATCTATCAAACTGTTTATGGTTCAAAGAAAACTGAGATCATAAATAACAACAGAAATACGTTTTAGTTTAGAAACTGCTCAGTGGAGTATGGAGTCTAGCAAGTCTAACTTCCTGATCTCACTAAGGAAATCTGCTATTCACTTTTTAAATCACTCCGGATGTTTGACATAGTATTTTCTATGAAAACTATTCTATGCTATGCTTATGAGCACAGATTTTCTCACATTAGATTTGCCTAAATCTGTACCACAAATAATACATGGTAGCTACTCTGTTTTTAAAAATGAATTTTACAGGAAATAATTCATACCACTATTTTAAAAACTAATGAAAAAAAGAGGGAGCTACTTCTTTTAATTTTGAATCATATTTATTTAGGAATGCCTAACATGTCCAAACAAAAAAGAATGCAATAATAATTCCTTTGAGATATGTGTAACCACAAAGAATACAAAGTTACTTTACATCAAACTTACCTTGATATAACACAGAAAATGATCAGATCATTACAGCAAACACCATGAAAGAACGAGTGGCTGACTGAAATTAATAAGCAAGAGCGAGAGCTTTGATTGACAGCCGCACAGCCGCACGTGGGATGCACGTTAGACTCAGGAAGGATGCACAAGTGTGGGAAAGCCAGTTACATAGCATGGGAGCCGAGGTAGCAATGGTGAAGTCCATACTGCGGGAAGCTGTTAGCTGTGGCCTGGGCTAAGGCCACAGCTTGGGGGACACAGGGTTGGCAAAGCGGGTTCCGCATCTCGGGGCAGGGCACTGAGACGTGGCGCATGCTTGGAGCAGGTGACAGCACAGGCTGAGAACTATGGCAGCTCACTGAGATGGTCACAGAAAGGAATGGCCCTGGCCTCTAGTGAAAGCAAGGCAAGCACACGGTCACTGTGGTCACCATCCCAACCTACCACTGGAAGCAAGAAGCAAAGGATGAATTTTGTGGGTATTAAATTTAAAAGTTATTTAATTGTGATAAGATCAAGATTAATCAATTTATATAATATTTTTAAAGCTTTATCTTCAGAGCCTACATTACAATCATGTAGAAATGAACCACAGAATCCTCAAGGTGTAATGATATTACACTGAAAATTCAGAAATATTATGTTGTTTGATTCCTGACAGAAGTTTAGGGTTAGGCAGCACTAGCTACGTTGTCACGGGAAGAGACCTTCTTGACCAGAACTATTTGATTCATCTATCAGCGTGTGATTCTGAAGCTCTCCGATGCTTTTATAATAGGCACAGGGTGGCTTCATAGTGTACGGCAATTGTACATGCCACACATAAAAATGGATGCCATGGCTTATTTTAACAACATACAGCTGAGATGTGAACTCTTATTGAATAAGCCCTTCAAAGACATTAAGAATAAATCTCTATTTTAAATGCAGTATTTTCTCAATCAACTGCAGAGTTATTGATAACTATTAAAAGGCATCTTTTTAGAAAACAGCAATTTTCATTTTTACACAAATTATGTTTTACACCATTTAAAGTTTTTCTCTTGTGGGTCAGCAGTGAGCACGGGGGCGTCTAGAACAGCACACCACTGATTCTCCCTGTGGGTGTGGCCCCACGCATGGACTGACCTCAGAGTCAGCTCTGACTTCTCTAGAGCTTGGCCATGGCTTGGGATCTGTCATCTTGTCATTATTTCACCTTGTTTCTGAAATGTAGGCAAAACTGGTAATTCAAGATTTGAATCTCAAAGTAGAGACGTGGTCAGCTCAACAAAGCACTTTCCTATACCAACCCTCTTGTGTCTGGACTACATGAGGAACAGAGACTCTCAGAAGCACTAAGACTCGGGTCTGAGGTCCTAACTGTGTGGACAACCTCGGAATCTACTTGAAAAAGAATATGCACAGATATGCAACCTAAATTTTAATTTCTGAGACAGGATCTCACTACATAGCCTGGGCTGATGTCAGGTTCACTAGGTTCTCAGCTCAGTGCCGGAGTTACAAGCACCAGCCATCACCTCCAACTCCAACTAATCTCTATGTGAGCAGGAGGAGATACAGTAGTATGTGGGAGCAAGTAACATTTAAAGAACAGCATGAATTCTCAATACCTGAAAGTAATATTCCTAACAATCACAACCTCAAAAAAGATAAATTTTCCCTAATGAAACTGAAGTAAGAGTTCGGGTTCAAAGGCATGTACAGCCTCAAACTGGGTAGGGATTATAACCAGACTAAGAAAAAAATGATTCTCATTTGACATGGTCTGTTCCACTCTAGAGAGAACATATCGATACTAAGTACTTCAGAGTGTGAGGAGAGTAGCTGGTGTATAGTCCACCCTGGACCAAACTGAAGTCTTTGTTATCTGCTTTAAAAAAATCAGATATGAAATCAACTCCTTAATTGTGAAACTGTATTGCTTTTACACATAATGTAAGTACATATTCAGAACTCAAATCATTGGTAATATAGAAAAGCTAGTGTAACATTCATGCTTATTCATGACTCCTTCACTTCTACTTTCTGAAAACTTAGTAAAATTAAGAACCAAAAGCTGCTTAACTTCTTTCAGCTCAGAAAAGTAACTTTTCCGAGTCTACCTTCTATTCCCACTTATCCTCTATGTATATGAAACAGACTAAACTGGGTGTGACCACGGGATGTCTACCTGGTTTCATGGTGACTCCAGTACCCAGAACAGTGCTGAGTACGTGAGCATACCACAATATCCACTGAGGTTTTACGCACGCCTAAGGTTTAAAGAAAACTAACACTGAATGATTAATAAATATGGGTGAGAAGACTGACCAATGAACATTTCCATTAATAGCAGTTGCTCACTTTTAACATTAAATATTCTGCAAAGTCATAATTATTTTTCTAGCTTTTAGCTTAATTTCTGCACCAACAATAAGGTGAGCTTTCTTAGCCACTGTTCGACAATGTCTCCTCAGATGAACTTTCAAACAAATAGAACTCTGGTGAACAAAAGGCACAGTATTTTCTTACTTTCAACTACTAACCAACACCTTGTTCCATCACAATTAAAACCTACTGCAACTGACAACAAATCTTAGGTCTATGTCTTAAAACCGATGATTCATCTGAAACATTTTTCAAACTTTTAAAATATATTCTCAAATGCAACAGTTATCTAACTTTAAAAAAGTTTATTAATTCAAGACACGATGTGTCAACTCAGAAATGCTCTCCAAGGTAGTAACTTTGGTGTCCTAGTAGATGTCTGTGTGGCCATCACCATGCTCTACTCACAGGAAGGTGTCTGCAGAGGGCTTCACTACTGTGTCAGGTTTTCGCGTTTCCCTAACAAGAATGTCTAACATAGTACTGCTTTTTTTTTTTTTTTACTTCTCTAGAAAGGCTGTTTTCAAAGTAATGGAGGCAACATACAATACAGAGCATCAGAGAATCCATGAACTAAAGATGAATGATTCTGGATTAAGAAAAACAGTATCAATACTTCTTTCTCTTACCAATATGATCAGCTCTTGACTCTCTATTGCTCTATAGGCTAGCAATAGCTAAATACTCCCAAGCTAGAGAGCATATGGAAAATGATTTGAATATATTTACCAAATATGTCATATTTTCTTAGATTTATCGAGTAATTTTTCCTGAACTAATATCAAAATGAGTCTTTGACAAAATACATTCTCCTGGAGAGATCCAGACACCTCATTCCCAGAACACTACCACCAGTGCACTGGACCACACCACCTGCACGCTCCTTCCACATTCTAGAACACAGCCATCTTTGGAGGAGTATTTGTTTTGTTTTGAGAGAAGGTCTCTCTCTCTCCCTCTCTCTCTCTCTCTCTCTCTCTCTCTCTCTCTCTCTCTCTCTCTCTCTCTCTAGTCTAAGTTGGCCTAAACTTCCTATATAGCCCAACCACTGAAATCTCAATCCTCCTGCCTCAGCCTCCTGTTAGAACTACAGGCCTTGCTTCATTTCCATCCTTTTCCTTCATGTATTCTCCACCTGACTTGACTGTAAATGATGGCCGGACACACTGCTTCCTCCTTGAAAAACTGATTCTGCTTGCTTGGGACAATGTCTTTATGGCTGTAAATTTTAACTTTTTCCTTTTCTCTAAGAGTGTCATCTGACTAACATACCTCACGCCCTAAAAACCTTGTGAAAGATCTCACCTCCTTCAATGAGGGACCAATCCATCTCTAAACATTTCTTTTTCATACACAACCTCTTTTTCTTCCGATTGCTCTAAGCTGATCATGTATTAAAAATATTCTTTTATGATATAAGTCTAACTGGGTGTATTTACCTTTCTCACTAAAAATCCACTGTAGGTACTGCAATGAAACACAATCATGTTACTTCTTGTCGATGCCGGGACAATGGTAAAGCCTTGCTCAGAAACACGATTGTTCCTTACGGGTTCACCCACTAAACTGGTTTGTGCACAAGGATGACCAGTGTAACCAGGGGGCTTCAGGGCTGTCTGCACCATGGGCACAAGGTGCCTCATGGGCAGGCTTAAATCCGAACTTATACTTTGGCTTCTAAATGTAAGAGAAGTTTAAATATTAAAAAGTGTATTACCTAAAATGGCAAGCCATTTGAAGTATTTTTTTCTATAAGACACACCTTTTGACACAAGGCATTGAAAAAAATACTCCAAAATATAAGCTTTTATACTGAATTTAAAGTTGTATAATTCTAAAAATAGATTATATATTTAAGTATTTGTATTAGTAAGAAAATATGCTTTCATCAAAAGGAGAAATTAATTAGCTTGGACTAAACCACATCATCAGCTGTACAGTTGTCTTAACTGGATTATTTAATGCTACAAACTCTATTTAAGGAACTTTTTTTAAAAAAGCTCATTCACTTGTGAAAGAAAGGGGAGCAAGTCTTATAGAAGCTGTTAATCTCCCCAAAAAATCTGTTCTTGGTACTAAAAATACTAAGTTACATGTTAGATTATTTATAGAACATTAAGTGTATTTTTTCAAATCTAAATATGTAGCTTAAATAATACTTTAAGGTTTATAAACTAGTCATTCAATATCTGTAACAAATATTTCTTAATCATAAAGCTAATGTCTTTATCATTTTCTTGATATGAAAAAGATGGAACAAAATATATAAATATAATTTAATTATTACTCAGAAAGTGAATCATGTCAGAAAAGTCATCCATAATTTATGGTATCATTTTCATTTTAGTTCATACATTTTAAATTTGCATTTTCATGGAAATGACAAGTTATGGCATACATATTGCAGGATGAATATATGTAGCTGAATTGACATTAATCCTATTTAATCCAGAACATTTCTAAAAACTTCACTGAGCTGCCATAATTCCTATCAGCATTATGTAGTACTGAATGACCATCAAAATACCTGAATTGAAACTATTCCAGTCTAGCAGTTTGTAAGATCTGGTGTTACCCATAATTCCGACAAAGGCTGAGTTCAAAACAGCAAATTAGTAGATCAGTTTTAGGTGCAGAAGAGGAAGAAGAAAACAACAAACTAGAAACAAGAAGACAGCTGACACACTGGACAGGAACTGGAAAGACACGGACAGAGTTAATAGTGGGAGAGAAGAGCAGGAGAAGCGGCTCTAAGCTGTGTAATGTTAACTATGCTACTTATCCAATTACCTGGATGCTTAGCCCACCCCTTACTCCCCTCGTCTGCACTTCTGCTTCTAAAGTTCTAAAAACCGCAGAATAAGGACTCATAGACCCATAAACTGGCAGTGGTTCTGAAATAGCTTTCTTTTATTCCAAAAAATAGCTGCAAGATTAATTTGGCACATGCACTTCCATCCCTCATAAATTTCTCTGGGCAGAGTGAAAGGTGTTACAACACTATAATGTCATCAGTATCTGACCCAGGGCGTTGTTTAGTGTTAACATCCAGATTCTCATAAAAAGTTACTCCAGGGGTTTGGAGATGAGCAAATGCCCACAAGCAAGAGTTCTCTTGAGTGCATAATGCACACACTAAGCAATCCAAATACAATATTGGAACCGTCAAAATATGTAATTAATCCATATTTAACTGAAAACAATCCAATATAAAACTGGGACTCCTACACTACTAAAAGCACTAGTATGTATATGCTCATAAATTTCTTAGCATAATTCATTAATAGTAGCTGAGAATTTCTATGCATGAACAGAAAAACTATTGTGAAAAGGGAGAAAAAGAAGAAAACTTGTGAGCTGGTAGTTACAAATCACAAAAAATTCCATAAGAAAGATTCCTTTGTTCCTCCTTCAGACAAGATCCTTTACACATCTTACACACTGGGGTGAGCTGGTAAGTATGGTAACATGTTTAAATGAGACCTCTATTTCATCACACTGAAGTCACCTTCATTCGTACCCTAACATCTGCTCCAAGAGCACAGTAACAACACAATGAAATAAAAATGTTTTGAAAATATTCCTGGAACCACTGTGGGAAGTGTCATGTCAGTGGATGCCATCAATTAAAATATCAGCCAGCCAGAGAAACACACATAACTGGCTGTGGGTCACTCAGTTCTTGTCAAAGTCCTCACACTTCCCCCATAACTGAAATCCATAATAAACACAAAGCTACACAACTTGGCGTTGTCCTCAATATGGTAACAGAGTAAAGTGCACCAGCCTTAAACCACCTCTAAGTCCTGCAGGATGTATAACTCTACAACACAAAGGAGGTCTAAACTGATCAGAACTAGATAAAAGACAGAGAAGAAAAAAAAACTAAATTTAAAAAAAAATACTGGTACTTAAAAGATGCACTTGCTAAGCTTCAGAGCTAAACAAGCCTCGCTAGCACTGCTTTGTGAACCCTCATCTATCACGTGATTCAAGTGTAAACAACAGCAGCAGCCCTCTAGTCACCTCACAGGCACTGTCGGCAGCGTCTGCACCTGACAATACCAAACACCCCTTTCTTCCTTTCATATCTGCAGCAGAAGAACATGAAGAGGTTACTCAACGGGATGAGTTAAAATTTTCCAAACATTTCTAAATGTACAGGTGCCAAATAAAACTTCTATACAACCTCGGTCATCAAAATAACTTATCTTGGCCCATGGTGAGGCAAGAACGCATCCTTCACAGGAAGTTTCTACATTGGCCATACTTGTTTAGGCGGGAAACGGTCAGAACCTTTCTAGAAGCTACAAGGACCTTGACACCTGTCTGTTTTACCATGAAGGCCTGTGTCTGAAAGAACTGAGCGACCACTCTCACTGTGTCTGCACAGAACAAGCAACGCACACGGGACACCAAACAGCAGCCGGCAGGCTGGGCTGTTTTCAGTCTCAGACGCTTTGCAGTGCTCACACTCACAGCTGAGAGAATGCCTCTTTTGAGAACAAGGAAACGGGGCAATCTATAGATATGTTGCTAGTGAAAAGAACAGATATTTTAATTTAATGGCCATAAAGACCAAATAATAAAAAAATCTTATCTCCTTCGATTAAGGATAACATCTGACTCAAAAATTACTCCAGGATTCCCTCAAAGCAGTACTTTGGCCAAAAATAAATGCAGATCCGTTTATGTGTTTTGTATATAAAAATAATTAAAATATATGTCTACTTAATTTACTTTTAATTAAGATTAATAAAAATATTTTAAAGTAACATGTGCCAGTTTATACTTTATTTTCATTTCTATTTTAAATAAGTTTACTTAAAAATCAATTTTAATAAACACAGCCTACATAAAGGAAGACAGTAAAGTCATGCTTCTTAGAAAACATACCAGGATTGTGGATCCTGTCCAGCAGCTTCACGGAGCGCGCACTGACAACCCCGCCCACGTGCACAAGAAACCCTGGGGGGAAGGCCGTCAGGGTGAAGAAGGGAAATTCCTGGAAGAAAAAAAGGAAAATACAACTGACCATGTATCAAGCACAACAACTCTGCTTGCTACAAGCTTGTCCCAGAGAGATGCATTCCATACCTTCAAACACACACATCACACTTACTGCATAGAACTCCACACCTATTTTCATATGCCCACACCCCTCAGGATGTAGAGAAGATAGCCTTAGCAGTTCTGAATGAATGAGGAAAAGCGGTTTCAAAAGTTCCACCACTGGAGTACACACCTTTCTGTCTTCTCAGCCTTTTCCAGTGACATTTCTCCATAAGGTGCAGACTGACCAAGCACTCAGTAAAATGTCGCCTGACATAACCTAACTTGAACTACTGGGGACACTGCACAGGCTGGGGGTACCACAGAAAGTGGGTGCAGGACGGAGAGGACGATGGTGTGGGGCAAGGGAGGAGACAGTAGAGGTTGAGGTAGAAGATGGCTGGGATGATCTCCTGTCTTGTTTCTGTCAAGCCAAGCCAACGAGAGCAGAGGCAGCACACAGGGGAGGAAGCACTGGGGAGTTAGGAAGACACTGTCCTGTGGGTTCCTCCATGCATCAACTCCCCTTCTCTCTCTCGGACAGAAGACGATCACACAAGAGACAAGGAGAAGGGCTCACAAAAGAAAGGAAGGGAGCTCCCTGAGCTACCATGTGGAAGGGAAGGCCTGTTGTTGTCCAAACATACGGGTCATTCCATTACACAGAAGCGACAGGGACGGAAAACGAGGCAGGCTACAAAATTTGTGCAGCTCCCTTAACCAGAAGCCACAAGTATTCTGAACGTAACTGAGAGTAGAAAAATAAGCTAAAACAGGGCTCCAAAGATCAAAGGGACCCCGAGGACGGCAGCATCACGGCCGGGTGCCTTCTTCCCTAGGCATCTCCTCAGATATACTCACACTGGCATGTGGCAATCACATCCACACAGCTCTACAAGATGTCACTATGTCCCGCAGACAGAAGCAGATGAGATGCCACAGACAGAAGGTAAGAGATGCGTGACTGCGAGCAGCAGGCACACAGCAGCCGGGATGCAAGCGAGCATGGCGTCTTGTCGTGGGCAAGCTCTGTCCCCACACAGCCACGCCCAGAAAGGCAGCGTGTGAAAACATACACGTGTGTGAGACACAACACTGAAATAAACTCAGAATTTAGGAGTAGTATTTTAACAAGGGCAACAACAACAAAAAAATATTATGTAAGAAAAAAAAATCAAGTTGATGGAACTGTTCAGGTGTGACCCAGAAGAAAACAAGAGGAAGAATGGAAGCCAGGCGTGGTGGCACACGCCTTTAATCCCAGCAAACGGGAGGCAGAGGTAGGAGGATTGCCCTGAGTTCAAGGCCACCCTGAGACTACATAATGATCCAGGTCAGCCTGGACTAGAGCAAGACCCTAACTCAAAAAAAAAAAAAAAAAAAAAAAAAAAAAAAAAGAGGAGCTAAAAGATTACTCAAAAGGAATATATTTACTCAAAATGCAACCAGATGGCCATCTAACTTTTTTCATTTCAATTTTAAATTAGAAATGTATAGGCAAGCTCATGTTATTAAGAATGTATTTTTTTCTAATAAGGTTGGTTTTTTAATAGGTGTATTCTGGGATTTTTTTCAATTTTAAAATCTCTCAAAATACCTGAGGCATGAAATGATTCCACAAAACAAAAGGGGACTTTACATTTAATCTTTATACTTAAACCTTTCAAAAGTTTAGAAAAAAGACATTAAACAAAATGTTTGTAAGCTAAATGGAAAGCAGTGCTTACAGCACTGAGGATTATAACTGAGCACCTGTCTGGCTTGTGCCAGGCCCCAATGAGAGAGCTAAGGAGGGGCCCTGAGCTTTCACACTGGATGAAAGCGACAGCCTGGCTGCAGTTCAGAGCGGTGGCTGGCCTGAGAGACATAAAACCCCCTGTGTGAGTCTCTGTCTTACATGTACCCAATTCACCTAGACAGTACAATGATTGGCTTTAAAATGCAAAGTGTAACCTATATCAAACAACAACCCATCGCTGTTCTCAGGCAGAGCTCCATCTTCAGAGCACTCTGGCAGGGGGGCTGGTGGAGAAGCTGCATCACTGAACTGCCGCATGTGCCAGCATCTGGGAAAGTACTGAAAACTATGCTGCAGAGTCTCCCCATACCCTGTCACATTCATCTTCAGTCACCTTGATAGGATTCATAATCACCATGGAAACACACACCTGGGTCTATTAACGTAGGTGTTTGCAGAGAGGTTTAATTGATCAGGGAAGACGTACTCTGAATGTGGGCTGGAGTCTCAGACTGAATATAAGGAGAAAGCAACATGGTGCACACCTGTGGTCCCAGCATAGGGATATCAGGAGTTCAAGGCCAGCCTCAATTACGTAAGAAGTTCAGTAAGAAGTTAAGGCAAATCTGGGCTTACCAAGGCCTGTCTATGAAAAAAGGAGCAAGTGAGCGGAGCACCAGCACCCATCACTCTGCTTCCTGACTGTGGAAGTGATGTGACCAGCCCCCTCACACTCCTGCTGCCATAATAGACTGAACCCTCCAACTGAGCCCAAATAAACCCTTACTTCTTTCAGTTACTTCTGTCTTAGAAACAAGAAAAGTACCCTCAATAAACCCTGAAACAGAGGCACTATTATCTCCATATTATAGATGAAAAACTGAAGTTACAAGAGCCTTTATTCTTAGAGTTCCTGAGCAGCCAACTTTATCTCCTAGATTTCTTATTGTATCTGGCTGAATTAAGCAGAGTGAAGAACCTAACTTCCTAGAGTCTGTGAATTACACCCTTTGAAGGTTATTCTTCCATTAAATAGCTAACTTCATCAGGATCAGTCCAAACCCTACTTTCAATATGTAGACGTCAGTTTTAGGACCTGTAACGTCATTTTCTCCGGAGCATCTGTAACATTTAAAGCATTTTCCCCTGTTGTGCTCAGATGGGCTGTGTGGCACCGTGTGAACCAGGAGTGGTGGCACTGAGTCCAGCACCGAGAGGTGGAGGCTGATGATCCGGAGTTCAAGGTCATTCTTGGCTCCATGAGACCCTCATTCCTACAGCAAGCTCAGTTTAGTAGGCTTCTTTTCTTTTTTTGAGATAGGGTTTTGCCATGTAGACCAGGCTAGCCTAGAACTCACAACCTTCTGCTTTGGCTTCTCTGGTGCTAGAATTACAGATGTGTATCACCACTCCCAGCTCTAGGTCCTTTTACTGAAGAAAAACATGCCCAGGAACAGATCCACAAGAATTCCATTTAAAGACGTGTATCAGATCGTGTCACTGGTGCACTCCAGCTGGCAGAGCTGAGCCTATCTGGACCCCTATGGGGTGATGCTAGCAGCAGCCAGAAGTGAATGGGGAAGCCAAAGACGATGGTTTTGCTATGCTATAGACAATGCCAAACAGTGAGTGTCCGAAGCTTAAGTACGTGCTGATGCCAAACAGACGATGACACATGTGGATACCCAGGGCTGGGTCTCACGGGGCTGTGCCTGGTAATCCACCCGAGGCAGAGGGCCCAGGACGTGAAGAGGGTCTGACAGCACATGAGCGGCCAGGCTCCCATCCCAGCATCTGCAAAGTGGAGGCAGGAAGCTCAGAATTTCAAGGTTTTTCTCAGCTACATAGTATGAGGCAGCCTGGGTGACATGACACCCTGTCCCAAAGACAAAAAAGCACAAAAGAAAACACGAATCTTGGGGGGAGGTAGTGGGGACTTATATCTGTAGTCCCAGCATTAATGATGCTGATGCAAGTTTCAGACCAGCCTGGGCTACAGGGTTAAGTCCTACACCAGTTTGGGCTCTATCTCAAACAAATAAAACAAAGAAAACTCATAAATTTCACCTAAATTCAATCCCTAAAACTGCTAAAGAGCCGAATTCTAAAAAAGAAATGAATCTTTTTAAAAACTATTTACTGTATTTCACCTTTTTTTCTCCCAAATTCTGGTAAATGTTTACAGCTTCTAAATGAGACATACAGACAGCCACAGGGCTTTGTTTTAAATGAAGGACACATAAAATCATGCGCTGATGCAGAAGAGAAGATGAGCTTCAGAGTGCCAATGCAAAGCTGCACTATGAAAGAAAAAGTGGGCAATATTTGACAAAAGCTTAAAACTGAAATAAGATTCAAACTAAAAAAGCTTCTAACAGAAAATATGGGCTCTCTCACATGTGTTCAGAAACATACCCGCCTTCGACAGAACCTATGAGGTGATCCTCCCTTAGCAAGGAAGTTTATAAGAAAAGAGAGAGAAATCATCCAGAAACCATACTGCTTCCCAGTCAGCAAATGTAACCAAATACTAAACACAATATACACTGGTAACATTAGTCTGCAGAAATATAGAAAATGTACACTTTATCTCTGAGATTGGCCAGTTTACAAAAATGTCAGCAAAATATACAAATATACTAAAGATTATTAATAAATGAATAGTTTAATAAAACCAACAGATTATTAGTGAATGATGAAATGGTGCTGATAATTTTCAGCAAAAAAATTAACCATTTTCTTCAGTATATTAGAAGCTTAATAGAAAAGTTAAAAATGAGTTCAGCATTCAATGGATATTTCCAAAAGGACTATCTCTAATAAAACACTGAAGCACAAAACAAAAATAATTAGAATTTTCCAAATCAAAAGTAAATATTCATAAACCAAAAAACTGATATCTAAATCTATTTGGATTTAAAAACTGTAGTATTATGGTATAATTGGTGAACATATTTAAGTACAGAACACCATAAGCATCCTATGAACAGTGTAAGAATAAGGAATGTCCAGGAGTCTTACTTACTCTTTGCTCCAAGGCTGACTGTGTCTGTTGTCTCAAGAGGGCCTTCAGTGGCCCCCCTTCTTTGCCGGCACTGCCACTTCCCATTCCTACAGGACATCACACACAAATGACAACCGAGACAAAGCTGGAGAAGCAGAATGGTGAATCCGCACATCTTCACAAACATGTGAGCCAAGCACAATCAAATGACCCCACACTGATTTAATGCACATATTTAACTCTAATGTACAGAAATTTTCTTTAGAAGATGTCAAAGTTCTCACCATAGCTGATTTTAGAACTTCTTCAAGAATTATAAGAAAATAATGGTAAGGTGATAAATCTTTTTACAACACTCCATTTTTAAAAGCTGAATCTTCCAATAAAAATTATTAAAATAATAGCTTACAATACTAAAAATTTTAATTCATTTTCAAATTTCTTTTTACATAGAAATAAGAGAAATATTAGATGTTTGATCTAGAATATAGAGAAGAAAAGCACATACTGTGCTCACTTAAAATATGACAAAATTATCTAAAATGCATAAAATTCGCTTAAGCTTGGCATATACTAAATTTACTTTTCTGGTCAATTTTGAGATACACTAAATTTACTCTCTGATAACTTCCAATTTCAAAACAGGATCAATGCCATATTTGTGAATAGTCATTCAAAAAAACCAAGAGATTTTTGAAAAAACAAACTAAAAATCACATATATACATAGCAGACACATCACAAATGTACGTAGTTATGGATGAAGACTTACACCCATGCTCCTAGATCTATTCTGAAGGCTGGATTTTAAATTTCTTTCCCTATCTTATTTGATAGCTCTGACAGAAGCACAAGACCAAGAGTGGTCCAAGAACTCTAAGCTGGGAAGGGGAGGAGCCAATGCTCTCTAGACCGGAAGCAGGCCCATGCTACTCGGGGCTCAGCAGGGTGTGCGCTGACCTGGCACTCGGGCTGTTCTTGGATAAGGAAACAGAGCCAGCATGTGTGCAGTCCCCTCCTGCTCTTTAAAAACAAAACCTTTCTCAGAGCAGCCTGAGCGGTATTTTTAGGACTATACAATGCTGAACAGAAATAAAACCAAGGGTTTTATATGGAGCATATTAAAAGCCACAAAATAAAATGTAAAGTTGTAGCCATAAGTAAAATATCAAAATTATAGCAAAATAACTTGATTACTGCAGTGGAGAGAAAAAAACACAAAATGAAAGAATATCACAAAAATGAGATTTAAACTGGTTCAAACAGAGTAATTTACTAGTGTATCTATATGGTGTGGCAACCAGATGGCACAGGTCCAATGGCAATGGAGTTGGTGTGAACAGAAAGAAAAGTGTCTAAAACATAAACTAGTGATGAGACCCTAAATAATTCTTGCAAATATGTCCTTAGACATAAACTGTACTTATGATTTAGAGAATGCTTATAATTGTACATTAGGTAATCCCCAGAGATCTCCCTGTGACAATCCTATTTACTCCTGTCTACCAGTAAACACACAGAAACACATCCTGTATGTAGCATGCAAGCATTAATACTTTTTTCAAACATGGTTTAAAATAAAGGGATTAAAAAGCTGACGTAATGTGATCCTACCAGAAGCAGCCAGGAACAGCTCTTCACTGAAAGAGACACTTTTCCTCAGAACAGGGCTGACAAGGCTACAGTGATGAGGAGTAAGGCTAGACTCCGAGAAGAGACGGGACTTTTTAAGGTGAAGGGACCCACAAGAGAGAGAGGGGGAGCTGGGACACAGGTAGATCCTACGACCTTGTGGGTGAGGTGCTGTGGAGGAAAGTAGCAAAGATGGAGATTCAGAAGATGAGCAGCAGGAGGAGGCAGTGGTGAGGAAAACAGCAGAGGTGAGTCTTCAAATGAGTGCATGAAGAACACAAGCGGATGGAAGTGACGAGCCAGACCATCGCTCCAACCAAACACAAATTGAAAATTAAACAAAATCCTTTTTTTGGTTTTTGGTTTTTCGAGGTAGGGTCTCACTCTAGCCCAGGCTGACCTGGAATTCACTGTATAGTATCAGGGCGGCCTTGAACTCATGGTGATCCTCCTACCTCTGCCTCCCAAGTGCTGGGATTAAAGGGTGCTGGCAGCCCACACAAAACCCTTCTTAAACCTCTGCATTCAGGAAAAGTATTTAAATCTCTTTTACCTGACTTCTTCATAATATTTAAACTACCTGACATTTTTCCCTTAAGAAGGCATAAGGCTGGAATATACCACCTTCTCAAGTGTTACAGTCAGAAACCTGTTGCTCTATTATGAACAAAGTGGTAAAGTCCAGCACAGTCAAATGTCACTAGGTAAAAGATATCACATATTGTTATGCTAAGTGAAAATAAATAGCACTGCATTAGGTAGAGGCCATTGTTAATTCAAAATCAATAGTAACTTTTCCCTACAGTTTTGGTGTGTTCATTAATACTTTGGTTTTTCCTCTAAATTTCTTCATATTTTATTTTGATTATAATATTGTTCACAGCATTAGGGATTTGCATATAGGGTAAAATATCCTCTGGATCTAAAAAAAGTGTATAAAGAAATAAAATTGAGCCCACGTGTCAAATCTATGCCAAAACACTAGCATTCAAAAATTCCACTTCTTTTAGTTGACTAGGAAAAAAAAAAAAAGAATTAGAATCTAAAGAAACAGGAGGAAAATTTAAGATGAAGACCCACCAGAAAAACAGCATTAATTATTGACAGAAAAACAACTTCCTCAGATGAACCTCTATGACCTTGAGTGTAATCAGCTTACCCCACTAAATCGCTGTATGCACCTGGAGTTCATCTGCAAGACGCCCTGGTAAGCTTATACTTTCTCTCTTTCTCAAGTATATAAATAAAAATATTTTTTAAAAACTTGGTCTGTGAAGTGATAAATAATGACAGGGAAGACCACTGAGGACCAGCCCTCAGGGATTTTTAGGAGAACTTATTCTTCAGCGAGGCACAGTGGCACACACCTAGACACCGAGCCTCTCCAGGAAGCTGAGTTCACAAGGTAGAAACCAGTCTGAGCAACACAGCACAATCCGGTCTCCAAAAACAAGAAACACACCTCAAAGCTGGGGATACAGCTCTGTGGTAGGGCGCTTGCTCAGCGAGATGCGAGGGCCTTGTTTTTTTTTTTTAATAGAGAGCCTTGTTTTAATCCAAGGACCAGAAAGGGAGAGAATGTCATCTTTATCCTTTCCTGTTCAGATTGTCAGGAGCATTAAGGCCCAAGAATTAAAAAAAAAACCAAAAAACCACCATTTGAGTGGTTCAATTTTTATGACACAAAGATAGTTAAAATGCCACATTTCAAAGCATCTTTTACTACAAAATATTACTAAATTTTAAATGGTATTCATAATCAGGTACAGTCAAACTTCTATAGGGACTAGTTTTAAGACCATCACAAATACTCCAATCCCTTACATAAATACGTGATGATCTGCACAGAACCTCTATAACTCTCTTGTATATTTAAATCATCTGTAGAATGCCTGTAATACCTAATACAATGTATAGGTATATAATCTACTGGTATATTATCTAAGCAATAATGACAAGAAATATCTGCTTGTGTGTAGTGCAGATGCAATCTTTTTTTGAAGTATATTTTGATCTGAAGACCCCATAATAGAGGACTATCACAAAAGACAGACATGTTCAAATTTTCTTCTCTACTCATTCAGAAAACAGAGCAAGCCTACAGACTTGCTAGAATGCCCTTTCTCTAGAAATATCACTGATTTGGAAGCAAGGTTTTTTTTTTCATTCAACATTTACACAAAATCTAAAATTGTTTTATAAATTTCTCTCCTAACATTAAAATGAAACAACAATACTCAAGGTTTTAGAAGATGGTCAATTCAAAATAATACAAATAAGAGCTATGCTTTAACCAATCCAGTGGGGAAATTGCCAGACAGATACTATTTAAAATCCTGAAAAAAAATCACAATTTTTTTAATTTTTAAAAAATTTTTAAATTTCTTGATTTTTCTTAAAAATGATTTAAATAAGTTTATTCTATTTCAGAAACTAAAATTTATATAAAACATACTCATAAAAACTTGTAAACATTAAAAAAGAATGCTTTCATATTGACACAGAACTAATTTTGAAACAGGCAGAAACAAGGACTAGATTAAGTCCATGCTGGTGAAGACCACACTCAGGGCCATGTGACCACAATGCTCTGTCCCAGTGTTCTCAAAATTTGAACATGAAATGAAAATGGCCCAAATATAAAGTTGGACTTGGCATCAATAATTATTAAATGAATAAAAATGTTACTTTTCAAAGAAAATCATTTCTCAACTACAGAAAAATCCCTATTTTAACTGAAGTAACTGAAATAAGTATTCACATTATCATTGAACTAAAGTGCAAAAAACGAAAGAAAGAACTGGATGAAAAGCTAGTAAGAAACAAAAAAGAAACTTTAAAGAGAAAGGAAGAGACAGAGGTGGGTGGCAGCGCCTTACCAGTCTTGGGTGTCAAACTCAGATCTGTGTCAGAGGAGGAGGACTGCCGGCGGAAGGACTTGGAAGGTGAAAAGGAGGGAGTTTGGTTTTTCAGAGGGGTGGAGGGTCCTGACGAGTGAGTATTGGGGTTGGGATCTTCACTGAAGGGGATCCTGCCGAAGAAGGTGGAGAAATATTAAATAATCATGCGCCAAAGGGCTGGACAGCCGGCAGGCAGCATGATCCCGACATCAGGAGAGGGGGACGGGGCCAGCATCCCTTCTTAAGTGTGGAGCTGGGAACCAGGCCAAAGAGCCAATGCTGTGGACCACTGTCACTCTCCAGAGAAATACGATCTGCATTGAAACAGTTAATAAGCCAAGAGAAAAAGCAAAAAAGCATGAAATGACAAACTAAAACGAACAATAAAAGAAGAAATAAAAGGAATAAATATATGACAAAATATTTCAAATAAATGTTTCTAATTCACAAAAGGAAATGATGGCCACAAGTGGTGTGTGGAAATATCTGTAACTGTTTTCATATTTACACACACACACAGGTAGCTGGAAAGCAGAAACGTTTCCTTATCCTCTAGCACCCAGTGCCACAGCTAAAACACGGCAGGAGGAAAATACACACTGCTACTCAGAGATACTGCGTATCCACTGCTACTTACCTCTTTTCCAACAGCTCTCTTCCACAGAATGAAACAGACCCTACTATCTCTAAAGCCCAATGGCGTGGTCCATGAAACAAGCAGCCAATCAGAAGCTTGGGCATCTATTCCACTAATTTCTAATCCAATGCAGAAATTAGTCACGTGCACATACTGGAAGGTTCTCAAAATTCACAGTGCACATGAATGACAGGGTTCTGACAGGATCTGTGGAAGAGACTTTGGATCCTTTGTGGCAGCTACAGACAGAAGTTTCTCGCTGCAGCTGGATGCGGAGTAAGAAGGGAGGAAGAAAGCCTGGGGTGCCTGCCAATGCTACCTGCCTGCCTGCCTGCCTGCCTGCCTCTCCCCAGCTCTGGAGTCCGAGCAGTCTCGTACCAGTATAGATGAGAGTGGGAACAGACACAGAGAAGTTCTGAGTAAGTCGTGAGCCAGTAGCAGTGTGAATGGGGCTGTTGTGAGTCGAGCGGCATCCATGGCTTGGAGGATGAACCAGCGGAGACCTGAAGGAATTTGTGGTCATAGTGGAAGAAAAACAAAAACAATACACACACACAGAGTGCAGAGTTATGTTAAAATAATTTTGAAGGAGCTTTAGTTAAGGGAGAGAACTTATTTTTTAATCCTTATCATGCAAAAGATAAGTTGAAATTGACAAAGAACAGCTGACATTAATGTTAGGACATAGTTGTGGTTTTAAAAGAAAGAGTTAATAAATTAGAACTGTGAATAAAAATAGTAAGCATAATTGCCAGTGAAATTAAGAAAAGTACTAACATTTTAATTTTAAGTTGCTGAAAGTATCTGTTTTTATTTTCATCAAAACAGAACTTCCCATTGTGTTTATGGGAGGAAACACCCGTCAATGTGAAACTCAAATAATAAAGTTCTCACACTACTTCCTAGACGAAGATATGAACTGCTGGTACAATTCATTCTATTCTTACATGAAAAAAGCTTAGCAACCATTTCTGCATAGAATCTCAAGATGAAGTCATTTAAGAATATGAACAATGATAGCAAACAGAGAAAATGAACAAACTGGGGGGACATGAACAGACATATACATTATTCAACATACCAAATATAGAGCTTCTGAGGAGGCTATATGGGAAGCCAACAACAGCTAGGGGGCGCTGCTGTTAAGCACACTCACAAAGTAATGCTAGTTCTGTCTGCTCATCATATAAACTACATTTGGAATTGAAATTTCCAAAGATACCAACAATACACCTTATTTCTCTGTGGGCAAACACTTAGATACACAAATGTTTCTCAAATGTGCATTCACATCTCTGAGAAGAAATGTGGCTGAAACAGTCGTGTGGTCAGTATTCAGGTGTGTTACACAAATAACACGCTGGGCTTCATATTAACAAGTATTTCATTGGACAAAGCTTTTGCTCCACACAATGAGGGAAAACACCCAATGTGAGTAAAATGTAATGCACTCATTACAATAGGCCAGAAGCACAACTCTTCCGGGCCTTGTTTTCTCTTCTGTTGCTCTAGTACTGGCTCCCACAAATCACAACCTGTGAGGGTCTAGGGTGAGCTGTCCTCACTGGCCACAAAGGGTTTTCCTGGGCCGACAGGTTACCTTTTGAAAATATTACTGGTGTACACTAGGACTAATGTTACTGTTTTGGTTGCTAATTTAAAATGTGTTTAGTATGACAGCTGACAAAAGTCGAACATCTTACAGGTGTTCTATTTTTATATAAACAACTGAGTGAGATTTTCTTTACATTTATTTCTCTGTTAAATTGAGAAAAAAAATCTAAGAATGCCTGGACTCAGGAGGGACGAGTCACACAAGGGCTCTGAGCGAGCATGTCCATGTCCAGCAGTGATAGGTCACCCTGAGTTCCCACCAAGAGAGTTCAGCTAGAAATATCAATGGGATTTACACTATGCACAAAACAACTAAAACGGACACATCAACTTATGAATATCATCGCATCAATATAGATAACACAAAATGAACACTTGTAAGTGTTCAAATTATGACATGAAAAGTCAATCTACCGGAGCCCTACCGTGACATTCCCGAGTTCCGCCTGTCTCCTTGTGTAAAAGGCCGCTCAGTTACATTTCCAGTATTAAATCTATCCATTCTAATAACTAATCCACTCAAGTAATCCATTAAATCCAGTTTACATTTCCTTTTACCAAATTCCTATCTAAAACCAACAACATTGTAGGATAATCAAGTACTGGAACAGTTATAATCAGCCAAATCGTAAAATAAATTTTCAAACAGCACCCAAACTGATTCATTATCAGAACTACCAGAGAGCCAGTTGAACGAGACAGCAGCCAAGTCCTGAGGGTCTTCCTCACATGACCTACATGGTAAGAGGATGCTTAGAAAATCCTAAGCAAGCAGCTGAAGTACTTCCCTGGGCAAATGTTTCACACTAAAGCAATGGATGGACAAGAACACTCACACAGCCCCACCAGTGTTATGTTCTCTGAGTACATATGAAACATAATGCCATTTCTCCTCTCTCTTTCTAAGGTTCCAACAGGTAATACAGCCTGTTCTTTTTAAACTTATATATATATATATATGTATATATACATATATATATATACATATATATATATGTACACCAGGACCTCTTGCAGCTGCAAATGGACACAGATGTTTGCGCCACCTTTTGTATCTGGCTAACATGGGTGTCCTGGGAATGGAACCAAGAGACTGGCAGGCTTTGCAAGCAAGGGCCCCCAGTGCAGAGCCATCTTTCCAACCCCTCCACAGGTAACTTAACACACTCTGCAGGTAACAACCCCACAGTTTCAAGAGACAGGCCTCCTCGGGCTGAGCAGGGAAAGCTAGAGGCAGCAACTGGATGGACAGATGGACAGATGGATGGATGGATGGACGGATGGACGGACAGACAGACAGACTCCTGTTTTCTCTGTTGTTGTTTGCTTCAGTTTGCTTTAGTTTTTGAGATGGAGACTTGCCAATTAGCCAGAAGTGGCATCCACTTGAAATCCTCCTGCCTCAGTTTCCCTAACACTGAGATGACACACACATTTACCATTAACTCTGTCATGGAAAATAAGGGAAAATCTGAATCCGTGTGCAATATGATTACAACAGTAGCTGACGGTTCATATTTTCCCAAGACGTTGCTGACTGTGGTCTTAGCGATCACACTGGGCCTCATGCATGGTGGGCAAGTGCTCTCCCCAGTGCCAGTGCACAGTTGGAGGGAAGAGAAAACAAATTCATCAACAATTAATTTCTTTAATTATGTCATTGGTAAATGTATTTCCAATTAAAACCAGGCAATACTGTGCTCTCTCTTGTGACTAAAAGTAAGGCCAGCAAAGGAACTGGTAAGCACAAAACAATATACTCAGAAGAAAAATCTTATTTTAACAAGATGGTTTCAAGATGATGACTTGACTCGGAAGGGTTACAGGTTCTCTGCCCACTGCATTCTCACCCCCATGATCTAGAACAGCTAAGAGTCAGCAAGCCACTGCCTCCACCAGCTCCACTGGCCATCTGCTTTACAAACAAAGTCTCATCGGACACAGCCATTGCTAGGACGGCAAGGTCATCCGGCAGCATCAGCAAAAATGAAATGATTTACCTATCCCATCTGGTCATGTACAGAAAGCTGGCCAGCCTTCAATCTAGAACCATTCCTAGATCAGTGGGAAGGAACATGGTTTTTCTGTGCAGAGTGCTCCAACTGTAACAGTGAGCACACAGCGAAGAGAGCTGGCCGATGCTGCAGCAGCGGTCAGGCTGCAGACACTGTCCACAGCTCGGACTGAGCAGCGCTGGCGTGACATGCTCGAGACCAAGTGCTGCAGCCTTGGTTTTCAGAAATGGGA
Source organism: Zapus hudsonius (assembly GCA_004024765.1). Classification (NCBI taxonomy): domain Eukaryota; kingdom Metazoa; phylum Chordata; class Mammalia; order Rodentia; family Dipodidae; genus Zapus; species Zapus hudsonius. The sequence goes on from PVHP010005320.1 coordinate 55,709, forward strand.
CTATCTGCTCACACTTCACCAAGTGAGCATCCTTCACTGCAAAATCCAAAATCAGAAATGCTCCCAAATCCAAAGCTTCTGAGGTTTGGCCTTCAGAGAGTTTCACACTGCAGAGTTGAGTATTGACTTCAGATTGGGGTGCTCCTCATACACCCCACCACCCATGCTGGTAACTGCCTGCCTTTGACACAAACGATGTCATGCAGCCAAATCAACCAGTAGAGTGTTCTGCTGGGAAACGCATAGCTTTGAAAAAAAATGTGAACATCAGGCTGGAGAGATGACTGAGCGGGTCTAAGAGAAGGGGCTCGCCTTCAAACACTAATAACCGGGTTTGATTGCTCAGTACCCACATAAAGCCTGGTGCACAAAGTGTCACATGTGTCTGGAGTTCTTTTGCAACCACTGGGGGCCCTGGTGTACGCCCATTCTATGTTTTCTCTCTCTCTCTCTCCCCCCCCCCCCCGCTTGCAAATAAAAAAAAATATTTTTTTAATTTAAACATCTAACCCTTAGATGAAGGACTGGTACTGGCATGCTCATTTGTGGGATTCCTTACACGGCTTCCTGCTGTTCTGATTTGGCTTCTCTGTTGTTGAGGATGCTTTTCCTTTTTTGGGGGGAGGACTTTTTTTGTCTTTTTGTTTTGTTGGTTTGATATTTCATAGATAAAGACAGACAGTAGGAGTGGCCTTTCAAAGCACTGGCTCAGTAGCCAAGCACAGAGGGTCATTGGCAAACCCAGCTCTTGCAAAGCTCAGGAGCAGAGCTTAAGTCCAGGAGTTTGGACCAGAGTGGGTAACAAAGTGAGAATAGAATGCATTTCAAATATGGGACAGAAAAAAAAAAGAGAAAGGTGAAAAGAAGAAGAGGCAGAAGGGAAGAGCAGGGGAGAAAGGCACATGCCAACCTTTACTTTCTGGAGCTCTCTGCATCCCTGTTCCATTAGACTCAATTGTTACTTTCATAAACTGCCTAGCCTGGGTAGACACTTGACTCAGATTTCTGCACAAATCAATCGTTGGTCTTCTTGACTCAAGTTGCTAATAGTAAACGTAACTGGATTATCACATATGGGAGATTAAGCATTCAAATTCTTATTCACATTAGGTTTGAAATATATAATGTCTAAAGTTTTGGAATAGCTATTATTACTTAACTTGAATTTCATATTGACAGTCTATAAATTATATCACATCTCTAATCATTTTTAAGTTTTCAATTTTGGCATTTATAAGAAAAATCATGTAAATAAAAAAATATGTTGAATACTACTACCAAAATGCCACAAATCAAATACAAACGTATAGATTAGGGCTAAACACCATCCATAGCAACAGCTTCATTGTCTCATACTTACTCCTTCATTTCTTTGGATGGGGAACTACATGCAGGAAGGAATGCTGTTGGGCTACTTAATTTATCCAGAGTGCATGCTGTTCCTATGGCTCGTACCACTAACCCAGACTCGCCTTCCAGATCAAAACACTGTAAGTACCCAACAACTGCATTTCCTCTCATTTCAAGAACTTTCAAGCCAATCTTCCTTTGCAGTTCACCTAGAAAAATAGAGATTAAACAAAAGAAAAAGCCTCATTCTTTGGTTTGCATCTCTACAATACATATTTTTGTAAAGGTGGGCAGGGTAGTGAGAGAAAGGAAGTTGAGATCTTGAATGGGACCTGACTGGCTGAGTTCCATCAGCCAGATTCCCTTGAGAAATGTCCTTTACCCCACCTGGGTGCACAGGACCCAACATCTTGACTAGGACCCAGCTGGAACCAGGGCCTGTAAATTTCAGCAGCCAGATTTCCTTTAGAAGTCCTCTCCCTGGGGTAGAGAGATGACTCATCTTGCAAACCCTGGCTGCCCGGGTTGGATTCCCCAGTACCCACACAAAACCAGATGCACAAAGTGGCATGCACACCAAGAGTTAGTTTGCAGAAGCTAGAGGCTCTGGTGTGCCCTTTTCCCTACCCTCTCCTACCCCATGTGGTATTGTCACTTAGCTGGGACAAAACACCTGACCAAAAGCAGCTGGTGGGAGGAAAGGGTTTATTTTGGCTTCCAGTCTCAAGGGGGAAACTTCATGATGGCAGGGAAAGGATGGTAGAACAGAGGCTGGGCACCACTCCTTGCCAGAGCAGGTGGAAGACAGCAGCGAGCGAGTGAGCTGAGCTCTGGCAAGGGGAAGCTGGGTTATCGCATGGCAAAGCCCACTCCGAGCAACATATAGGACTCCTCCAGCAAGGCTCCACCTCCCAAATTGCCACCAGCTGGGGACCAAGCATTCAAAACACACGAGTTTGTGGGAAACATCTGATGCAAGCCATAACACCTAATGAGGGTGCACAGGACCCAACATCTGGACTGCATCCACCATGGAAGTCAGTATGGAGTTTTCTAAAAGAAAATCTAAAATAGAACTTGTGGCCCAGCTATGCCACTCCTGGACATATATCCTAAACAGTCTGCACTCTACTTCAGAGATACTCAGCCATGTTTAATGATGCTCGATTCACAGTAACAGGAAATGGAATCAGCCTAGATGCCCATTAATTGATGAATGGGTATGCTGGTTTGAATGTGAAATACCTCCCATACCTCATGTGTTTGTGTTAAACCTCATACTCAATCCCCGGCTAGTAGAGCCTTTGAGAGGGGGCACCTTGCTGGAGAAGGTGTGTCACTGAAAGCACTGAGAGGTTTACTGTCTAGTCCACTGGGTGTTCAAAGCTCACTCATACTTGTTGCAACCTCCTAGCTGATGTGACAAGGTATGGTGCCTAGCTTCTGTTCTGCCATCCTTTCCCTACTGTGATGTAATTTCCCCTCGAGACTGGAAGCTGAAATAAACACTTTCCTTCCATAAACTGCTTATGGTCAGGTGTTTTTGTCCCAGAAATGAAATAAGGAAAAATTAAGTAGTGAATTCACAGGAAAATGGATAGATCTGGAAAATACTAAGTGTGGTATCTCAGGCTCAGAAAACAGACACCGCATGTTCTCTCTCATATTTCTAGTGTAACTTGTCTTCTATGTACTGACACTCATACACAAACAAGTATATTGTAAAGGGTAAGTAAGTTCTCCAAAGCAAATGTTAGCAAGGTGAAAGCAGCAGCAGGGGGGAGGCAGCGGAGAGAAAAGGACTGCGCACAGGAGCGCTGGGGCAGAGGCAGGTCTCAGGGACACCTAGGTTCTGACGACACATCCATACTGCAGGGAGGAAGAGCAGAACCGTCTCTCGCTCAAGGCTCCTTCCTGAACTTCCTGATTCCACGATAACTCTCATAAACTGTTTCCTTGTACTACCTGGTTAAATAGGGGCCTCCAAGTTTGATCAGAGTCCTACTTGCTAAAGGTATGCACAGACACGGCCTGGGCAGGGAGTCAGCCACTTAAAATTCACAGCCTGTATTACAACGTTAGAGAGCAAGTGAAAGGAAAGTAGAAAGTTCAGGAAGATGAAGTCAATCAATAAAGAAGCTATTTCACTACAACACCTGACATTAAAGAGATGAGTCTCTGTCTGGCCTCATTGGATGCCCTTGGCGTGCGGATTCGATCAATCCATTGATATTCAGGGTCTTCATTGACCACAAGCTCTTCCACAAATCCATGAATTATCACAGCTCGGTAGCACTTTGGGATGGACGTTGCTGTTTAAATAAATTACGTATTAAGTTTCTATTTACACAAAAGAAAATTCAATTCCTTAAAATATGCATGGCTGTAGAGAAGGCTCAGCAGTTAATGTGCCTGTCTACAATGCTTAAGGACTGAAGTTCAGTTCCCCAGTACCCATGTAAAGCCAGATGTACAAAGTGGCGCATACATCTGGAGTTTGTAGTGGCTGGAGGCCCTGGCAAGCCCTCCTCTACCTTCTTTTTCTTCTTCTTCTCTCTCCTCTCTCTCTCTGCTTGAAAATAAATAAATAATAAATTTTTTAAAAATGCACATCTAAGTGATTACATTCTAGATATACAAGAACATCCTTTGCTATGTAATTTCAATGTAATTATAATACTTCTATTCAAACAGTCTTCTAAAATGTGTTTATCCTTAAAAATAATTTTTATGTGGGTTTCTCACATAAAATAGTAACTATAAATTATATTTTTATGATTTAGAAATCAACTATAGAGTTTAAATAGCATTCAATACAAAGTTTTAAAATATAAAATTAATGAAACTATCATAAGGTACTACATAAATCTGTAAGCTTTTTGAAAACTTTTAAAATTATTCAAAGCCCTTTGAAATATTCTTTTGCATATATCATATTGCAGACTCAAAAGTCACAATTCCTTTCTGAATACCCTGAGAATTCCCAGAGCCCTGTAGTTTCTAGAACTCATGGCCACATAACCAACCATCCAGTGGTCACTACACTAACAGACCCACTGAATCAATCATTTCAATCAACACCTTGCTGGATTTAAATAAGAGCTAGTTAGATTCCAGAAAGGGAGAGCCTGAGAACATCTACCCCAAATGAGTTTCTCAGAAAGTCTCTTATGCCAGGCATGCTGGCGGTGGCCTTGAATCCCAGCACTCGGAGGCAAAAGTAGGGGGATCAGGTGAGCCTGGGACTACAGAGTGAGTTCCAGGTCAGCCTGGGCTAGAGTGAGACCCTACTTCAGAAAAAAAAAAAAAAAAAAAAACTTTAAAAAAAAAGTTCACTCACATGCTGACATTAATTTGGGGAAGGTTCAAGACGACTAATATAGGCTGCCACCCCCCACACCACACCACACCCTGAGGAGCTCCTGGAGTGTCATTCCTGTAGCAGCCTGTGATGTGGCTGCCCTATCTGTAGCATTCTATACTTCAGGAAAATACCAGTGCGCTTTCTAATTTTCATGAACTCATAAAACTTAGACACCATTTACTCTGATGGGTAGTCATAATTATCAAGCTACAGCGACTATTTCTAGAAAATTAACAATTTTCTTATGGCATTAAAACCAAAATTCTTTTTCTGCTACTATTCCTGATTTTCCTTATCAAAGTTATGAATGCTCTGTTGAATGACAGCACATGTACTTACTGCAGAAGAACTTGACTCCACACGACGACTGTCGAAAGCGGTTTAAGTCATTGAAGAGGTCTACTTTGACAACCACATTGATTTCTCCACGGATCCCTACACATTCAAAAGGAAACTGGTACTATAAGAAAATAATGCAGAACTGAATGATGACAAACAAAAACTGAAGATTGATTTTAAAATAAGGTATCATCGTGGTAATGCTGTCTCTTCACTGTTTTCATTCCTACAGTTTCCTTATTTCATTGTTTGGAAGCAGAACATGATGACCAGACAATGCTCACTAAGACCCAAGTGTAACTGGAGAGACGGCCCACATAAATTGCTAACAAGTTGGATGTGTAGCACACACCAGTATTCAGGAGGTAGAGACAAGCGAGTTTGGAATTCAAGGCCAGCCTGGGCAACAGAATAAGTTCCAGGTCAGTCTGTGCTAGATTAAGACCCTGCTTCCCCAAAAAATGTGAACCAGTGTTTCCAGAACATGCTTTAAGAAGGACTGGGCCCCACTGCTAAACATGCACTAAGTAGTTCCCTTAACTGTCACCATTTCATGTCAAGCTCACACTTATGGTAGAGGAATTTATCTATTGAAAGAATGTGAGCTTGTATTTTGAACAGAAAGCTCAATTATATTAAACCAACAATAATATTTAATACTAAATGGCTAGACAATTCATTCATTCACAAAGCTATTGCCTTAAATCCAACCTCAAATAACTTTCTCAGCATCAGTGTTTAGTCATTTTTTGGAGAAGGGGAAGTCTGACTAGGGTGGCCTCAACTCCTAGGCTGTCTCTCTCCCTCCTCACCCTGGTAGCTGGGACGACAGGCACAGGCCACAGGCCTGGCAGCAGATGTTTTAAAACTAGTATTAAAACATTTAGTTGAATTTTATTTTCTAATTAGAAATAAAAACATAATAGTAATTAATTTTGTTTCTATAAAAATTAGAGAGTGTGTGTGTGTGTGTATATATATATATATATATATATATATATATATATATATAGTAGAAATGGGGAGAGGGTAGGGAAGAGAGGGAAGGCGAGGAAATGAAGGAGAATGAAACCACACAGGTATAAATATTTCATCATTGAGTCTATCCATTTCTCCAATAATAGTACAGGTTGAAATTCTTTGGTTTCTCAACAATTTTGAAACCGTCGTGTTTTATAATTTATAACATGAATTTTGCAGTTCATAATATATTGTGCTCATTTCTTTAGTTCAGTTTTCTGAAAATTTGTTAATCTTTGACTATATAACTCAGTATCTATATGTGACCTCATTTATTTAAAAGTCCTTTTTTAAAACCTACAACTTTACATGTTAGTAAATCATAGGATGTAAAAATGTCACAATAAATTTACATGTAAACCTCAGTAAGCATCTTGCTTATAAATATCTATTTTCTTTGCTCCCATTAATTGACAGTAGAGTTGCCAGGTCAGAAATGTAAACAATGACAGAAAGGTGCACAGCTTGAGACAGGAATTCCAGTTCTGAGTAGGTCCAGTCCTTACTCTAAGTGACACCATACATTTCCACTAGCAACTCTCGAAATTTTGGTCACAGGACTCTTTTACAGTCTTAAAAATTATTGAGAACCTCTAATGATTTTTGTTTATATAGGTCATACCTATCAATGTTTACCATATTAAAATTAAAGTAGGAATTTTTTAATTATTATTTTATTGAGCTATAATAAATGAACACCTACAGCTTTTTTAATGAAACTATCTATCCTTTCTGAAATTCATTAGTGGTGAGCAGCACTGTGACATTTCTGAAAATCTCTGTTATGGTTAACTTCTTCTCACTGTTGGCATAAAGAACCCAACCAAAGCAGCTTATGGAAGGAAAGGGTTATTTTGGCTCAGACTCGAGGGGAAGCTCCATGATGGCAGGGAAAAGGGTGGCATGAGCAGAGGCTGGACATTACCTCCTGGCTGACATCAGGTGGACACCAGCAGCAGGAGAGTGTGCCCAACACTGGCAAGGGGAAGCTGGCTAGAACCCCCATAAGCCCGCCCCAAACAACACACCTCCAACAAGGTTCCAGTTCCAAAATGGCCATCATTTTGCTGGGGATCAAGCACTCAGAACACATAAGTTTATGGGGGACACCTGAATCAACCCACCATATCTACACTGCCTAACTAATAAAACAGATTCTCATTTGTGCTCAGTTTGTGCTATCATCTGTTATTAGTCCTCAATACACAGTAGTGAGAAAATGACAACTGATAGTGAATGACATTGACTATCCTGTTGAAAACAGCTCTCCACTCATGGAACCTCAGGAGTTCCTAGGCCATACTGAAGGCAGTGCCTCCCTATGTAGACCAGGCAGGCCTTGAACTCACAGACCTCACAAGTGTTAGTTAGGATCATAGGCATATACACACTCCCACCCCAGGGCTAAGAACCCTGCTTTACACAACCACAAGGCTGAATTTTTTAGTAAAGGAATGCTTTACTAAAAAGTACTAATTGGCCTAAGAAGGCGTTCCTTCTTTGTTTTGGGGTTTTTCACAGTGCTGGAGCTCATCTGAGCCAAGCCCATGGCAGAAAGACGTGCCCTACCATTCAGCTACACTCTGGTCCCTCATGAGAGGTTTTCAATATTGCATTTCCTTCCCGCATCTCAGAGCTGGCGGGAAGTGACAACCCCACCAACAGTACTTTTCTGCTACTTATCTCCGTTTTACAGAGGGTGCAGCACAAACAGCTCTAAGGTTAACAGGAGAGTGAGCCTGGGGCTGGTCTTCATCCAGGGACTGACTCACCATGGATGGTGTCATAAATTGGAAACCACCCTGAGATGACTGTGGCAGCCTCACTGTAGAGCAGAGGGTCAATGTCGATGTACACCTTGCCAATGGCATCATTTGCGCTGTACGTGTCATGGTCAAGAACTGTGATCTGCAGAGGCTCGTCTTGTAAGTCTTCATCATCCACCTACAAGGACACCTTCAAATTCAATCTTACACATTATTAAAAATCTCTCAAGAATCACAAATCTAGGGCCGGAGAGATGGCTTAGAGGTTAAGACATTTGACTGCAAAGCAGAAGGACGGGAGTTAGATTCCCCAGGACCCAGGTAAAGCAGATGCACAAGGTGGTGCATGTGGAGTTCGTCTGCAGTGGCTGAAGGCCCTGGCGTGACCATTCTCTCTCTATGTCTGCCCCTTTCACTCTCTCTCTCTCTCTCTCTCTCTCTCTCTCTCAAATAAATGAACACATAAATAAAATATTTTTTAAAAAAAGCTGGGTGTGGTTGCGCACGCCTTTAATTCCAGCACTTGGGAGGCAGAGGTAGGAGGATTGCCGTGAGTTCAAAGCCACCCTGAGACGAGTGAATTCCAGGTCAGCCTGGGCTAGAGTGAGACCCTACCTCAAAAAAACCAAAAGAAAAAAGAAAAAAAAAAAAGAATCACAAATCTATACAAGTACCAGATGATAAAGATGCACAAAGTGGTGCATGCATCTGGAGTTCATTTACAGTGACTAGACTCTCTCTGCTTGCAAATAAATAAAAATTTTTAGAGTTTTTTTTAAAAAAAAAAAACAGATGTGGAATATATTTCCAATGAATTATTATTACCCATCCACAAAAGGAAGGCAATTTTGATGCATGCTCCATGGATACACCTTTAAAAGATCATGCTGCATGAAAGAAACCACATACAAAGGGACAGCTAGTGTGTGTGTGTGTGTGTGTGTGTGTGTGTGTGTGTGTGAGACTGCACTTTTACCAGCAAGCAGTCCAGAACCAGCTACTTCAGAGACAGGAAACAGAGTAGTGGTTTCAGGGTCTGGGGAAAAGAAGGAACACAGAGGGTAGGGTGGCTCGTTGCTAACTGCCTAGAAGGTACAGAGTTCCTGTGATGGTAATAAGTCCTGAAAATAGTGGTGATGTTTGCAAAACACACTGAGTGTAGCTAGTGCTGCTCCATTGTACACTGACGCAGGCTCACATGAAGCTGAACATGGTGGCCTCCCCTGTAAGCAGCTATTTGGGAGGGTATCAGTTCAAAGCCAGCCTAGGTAATATTTCAAGACTTGGTCGCAAAGGGGGGAAAAAAAAGTATACAAGTAGCTAACACCAGGCATGGTAGTGGGCATCTGTAATCCCGGCAACTGAGGCAGGGTCAGAGATCAGCCATGGGCTGCATGAGAACCTGTCTCCAAAAAAAAAAAAAGTCATTAAATTAGCAAGTTTTAAAAATCTGTATATCGCTTTTAAGTGATTTTTTTTCTTTTTCTTTCTTTTTTTTTTTTCTTTTGCAAGCAGAGAGAGAAAAAACAGAGAGGATGGGCACACCAGGGCCTCCAGCCTCTGCAAATGAACTCTAGATGCATGCACCACTTTGTGCATCTGGCTTTACGTGGGTACTGGGGAATTGAACCCGGGTTGTTAGGCTTTGCAGGCAAGTGCTCAACCACTTAGACATCTCTCCAGCACTTAAGTGATTTTTTTTGATATTTACAAAACCGAAAGAAACTATAATATAGTACACATAAGGAATCCTTATTTTTCCATCTGTATTATCATATATTTTCTTAACTGTAATATAATATTTTTTTAAGTTTATTATCCTCAGTAAGCAAGAAAAGAACTATGTGTAGGGAACACAAAAACGACTATACCTAAAATAGAGAATACTCTGTCATTCTGGGGAGAAGGAGTCACACACACAAGAATGCTGATATTAAACAACTTACCTCAAATTTAAACCACTCTGAGTTCCACTGAGGATTGAGTGACTTGAGGTACACGTCTGTCTTAAAGGTGGTATTACCAAATTTCACCTAGAAACAAACGAGAAATTTCAATCAGCCACGTGATGAAAAGATTAACCACTGAGAGAAAAAAGATAAGTGTCTTAAGACACAGAAACATGGTAAGATCTTGCCAGGTGAGCTATAGGACACGTGATCCCACAGGGAAACTGAGATCATCTATCATCCATCGTGATGCCAGCACTGAGGATGGCTGCCTGAGGGAGAACAGC
>PVHP010005321.1:0-65585 GCA_004024765.1 Zapus hudsonius
TCAACCTCCATAAAGCCCTCAGAGTCATCTGGGCCAGAAGGAGTCTGACCACCATGGTCTGGGTCCCATGGGAGGACAGGAGGCCACACACATGCACACACAGAGAGAGAGAGAGAGAGAGAGAGAGAGAGAGAGAGAGAGAGAGAGAGAGAGAGAGAGAGAGAGAGAGAGAGCTTCTAGGCAAGGCGAAGAAGTAACTGTCTAGGCTGTTTGCAGAGCACAGGGATGAAACTACCATGGCTCCCAGTGGGGGGGGGGGGAAGGGGTGCAGCCAGCAGCCCTCTCTAACAGGAACAGGACACCAAAGCACCATCCACCTGTTTTTGCCTGAAACTATACATTGTGTTTTAAAAATTCTGGTTCAACAGATGGTTTTCAATAATAGTAAAAAAAGGCCAAATGGAACTTCCCATCTGCAGGATGCTTAAAGCCCCCCACTGGCTGATGCTTGACCACTAGACCACCTGCTTATATTTGGTCCCAGGGAGAATTCCAAGGGAGAGAGTCCCAGACTACAGCAGCGTACTGATGGGTGTGGAAGGTTCTTCAAACAGGCTCTATTTGCCCACCAGGCCAGCTTCTTTGGAAGCCCTGGGGTCAAGTCCGGTCAGCTTAGATCAGTGGAGGGCAGTGACTTTGATGGAGGGCAGGAAAGGGTAAGATGGAAGTCTGTCCAGAATTCAACATTCTAGAGGCCTAGGTAGGGGTCAGCAAATTACAAGCCAGGTGAGATGCAGCGTGTAGCTACTGGCGCAGAGCCAGGCCCACGGGGCTGAATATCATCCATGGCTGCTCTCAGGTCTGTACCACAGGGTGGCAGTTAGAACAGAGGCTGCTTAGCCTGCGAGTCTAAAATATTTACTATCTGACGCTCTGGGGGTGGGGAAGGCAACAGATGCCTGTTCTGGAGGAAAAAAAGAACTGTCCTAAAGATGGATGCCAACTAACTGGTTATTTGCCCTCCCTGGCACTCCTGGGTGCAGCACTAACCACAATGATGGGCACTGGTGCTGTGACCATCCTGGCAGTGTACCCCAAGTTTTAGCCAGTGAACTCTGTGCATGGGAGCCACGTTAGTCCTTAAGAGTCAGAGAAGGAGGGGCTATATAACACCCCCCATTGTATACACAGGAAAAAGAAGCACCAAGATATTATATTAATTTATCCAAGGTCACAAAACTAGTGAGGGTGGAGCAGGGGTGAGACCTCTGTGAAGTAGTATGGCCACACTTTGGTCCCCAGAACATGAGCAACCCACTGTCCCCCCCCCCCCAGGAGACCACCCTTTTCTGGCTGATCTCATGGGCAGGTTTGGTTTGCATTCATAAGTCAGCATCTAAGTTGTTCTCTTGTTCTGGTTAGGTAGCAAACAGGCCTCCCCTCCCTTGTCCCCATCATTTCCCAAAAAATTAATTAAAATGGGCTGTAAATACACAGAACTCATCTCTATGGCTAGGCTGCAATTTCCTTTCTGGCTGACTGACTTGTCCCTGAATAGAAGTGTAACCGGGGCCAAGAACATGAGATGTGCCTGGCTCCATGCCCTGTGGCTGGGGGGCTGAGGAGATGCCACCAGCAGGGCAGTGATGCGGTGACATCAGCACAAACAAGCCATGTGATGCCTCTTTAAAACCATTCCAGAGTCACAGCCCTTCTAGGGCTGCCCATAAAAGGAAGTCTTTTTTGCTCTGTGGGATTCAAGACGTTGTTTACACTCTTTCCAATAGACTCTAGAAGGATTTATAAGCTGATAAAACTCTTCTTTTAAAAAGCACATGTTTAGACCACTGCTCAACTCTGGCGAGTCTGGAGCTGTCCTTTACAGAACGCACCTCTCTTTGGGGCCCACACCTAGCCCTCCCTCAGGGCACAGGCAGGCTCTAGTGGAAGTCCTGCCCTGCTTTGAAGCAGGCTCCCAGGAAAGAGCTCTACCTTAGGGGGCTGGCAAGAGTCAGGGGCATATGGACACTGTATTCTCACTCCCTTTTGCCCCTCCTTTCCATGAACTGAACTGGATGGGCTGCAATCTGTTTGGGACATCAGCAATCCAAGATGCACTTAGCAGCTAACACCTCCAGCACACTGCCTCTGCCCAGGGTGATTCTCTCCAGGGACCAGACTCCAGGCAGGTCCTGCAGGGAGGAGTGGACGCTCTTCCAACCGCCATATGTAGTCAGAGCTATCTTAAGAGCCACTTCCCAGACAGGACCTGGAGGGGAGATGACATACAGCCTGGGTACTGTAGCAGAGCTCAGGCTGGGGGGTCACACACTTGCTGTGTGGATCTTAAGCACCCGAGCTCTGCAAAGTCAGCTCAGACTTTCCAGCAATCTGGGGCTTTCATGGGAGAAAGGAAAACCAATGTCTGAATACTACAAAAACAGTTAGATTCAACTGTGCTTTACATACATTTCAGTTGGTAACTCTCTGGGCTCAAAAGCTCAAGTTCTTCCCAAATCCTGCATCCTGAAGACTTGGCAGGTGAGCTGTGGAGATGGTACTTGAACGAATGGCTTTGGTACCAGAGTTTTTGTGACTGAGCTCAAACCACTGTCCTAGCCCTCACCCTACAGCATCAGGGCTGGGGCCATTCATGCCCTCTGCTTTTAGGTTCTCGTGGTTCCATGAATTCCAGGACCATCTTTATAGATCTCAGGTCTCTATGACTTCAGCAGGCAGCAACACACCCAGATGATTCCCTGACATGTGGGGCCAAGAAACTGAAATTCAGGTATTTAAAGAGGGTAGGCTTTGCTATCCATTTAAATATGGATGCAGAGGCAAACTACAACCCCAGTGAATAGGAGTTCATGCTGCTTGCTTAACTTAATTCATACTGAGCCATGGAATTGAGACTCATAGACCTAAATATCCTGGAAGGGTCATATGATAGTCTTTCCTCTGAAGCAGGAATGCTTTGGGACACTCAGGGCTGGGGACTTGGGCTCCTGAAGCAGCCTGGTTCTCTTGCAGGCATTGCTGAACAGCCACGGACACAGCATGGCCAGGGAGCATCTTTGTGGAGGTGTGTTCTCACCTCAGAACCAGACAAGAAGCCTTCCTCTACACATGAGACCTGTCAGGTTTCATATAACTCCCAAGGGTCGAGGAACTCTCCTGGGATAGTAGGGGAGTCCATTCTTTCATTTACTGTAACAAAAGAACCCTTTCCCAGAACACTTCCTCCAGTCAGCTCAGTAAATTCAGAAGGACATCACAGACACTCCCCATGAAGCCAGCTTGTCTCCCTTCACTCTGTTCTTTTCTTAGAAAGGAGATAAATTTGCCAAGGGGGTTCTGGATGGCAAAGCAGAAATGCCTCCTGAATTAAACATCTCATATCCAAGAGCAACCTCTGTGTGTAAACTTCCTCCTCCCGCTATGCTGGGAACAGGAAGTCCACTGCCTTTCCCACGGCAGGTGCTGCTTCCCAGGCATATTAAATTCATATGAAAGCTCCCATCATCTGGAGATGGATCAACTTCAGGAGTCCCATGAGTTTCTGAGACAAACCTTTACCCGAGTCTAAGAGGAAGCATAAAAACAGTACCTCTCTTGCGACCAGCCCCAAACTACAGGAATAAACATTCACAACTGATCTTTTGAACTGTTTCTAAGCTTGCGAAATACAATCAGTCCTACTAAACAAGCCTATGCGGGCACAGTGCACCTTTAGCAAGTTTGGAGGAGGCGTGTATATCCTCCATCACTTAGATAGTGGCTCTAAATGATTTTTTTAAAAAAACAATGGACTGATATGAATATAGCAGCCACAATATTTGAGTAAAAGAGGGACACTGTGAGTTTGGGAATTGGCAGCAAGGATCTGGGACTCACAGAGCTTCTCTGTGTAGCTGCTTCCCACCTCATGTAGGCCAGGGTGACAGCTGGGGAGTGGAAGGACTTCTGAAGAGTTCTGCTTGCAGGGATCACTGCCTCCAGAGCTCACAGGCCCTTCTGCCTCATTCTGTCAGGATCCTCAACTAAGAATGGTTTTCATATTTGTAAAAAGTTGGGGGGGAATCAAAGTATGAGCATTTTGTAGCAAGAAATTGAAATTTTAGTATCAAAAATAAAGATTTATGGGGCTGGAAAGATGCCTCATTTGGTAAAATCCACCCCATCATCCATGTAAAAGCTGGTATAATCTCAGAGCTGGGGAAGTGGATCCCAGGCACTTGCTGGCTAGCTGAATCAGTGAACTCCCCCTTTGGTGAGAAACTATCTCAAAAACTAAAGTGGAGGATAATTGTGCTATGTGGAGGCTTACAGACAACTATGCCCCACATGCTATGCGGCCACATCAGTGTCCCCATCATCTTAGAAGTGGACCAGACACCCCAGCGATGTCCAGATTACCACAGCCTCAGCTGATAGCTCTAGGTTGCAATCTCCTGAGTGGCAAACTCACTCTACTAAGGTGCTTCCTGGTTCCTGACCTTCAGAAAGTCTATGAGACAGTATCTACTCTTGTTCCAACTGTAAGGTTCCAATTTAGGTGGGGAAAAATGCACAAAAATGCATGGAGTGGCCTTTTGAATCTTCCAACACTGGGAATATTGATTGGGCTGTGGAGTTCTAAAGAGGGTCCCCTGGGAAGTCTGACCAGGGACCCAGTGCCCTCTGTCCACATGTACTGTCGTCTGAGAAGCAGAGGCTGACATTACTGGTAGCTTTATGGTGCAGGGTCAGGTCTGCACCAAGCCTCAGGCCATATGCTGATTCCCCAGTCCTGGCCTATGCACAGAGGAGAAGACAGGAGCCCCCACAAGCATTTGCTGATGAAAAGGTAATGCCAGCACTGTGGCATTCTGTGGCATCCTCCTTGCAGCCTTCTCTCTTAATCTATGTAAGAGACCCATTGGACATCCAGGCTGTGGCTGGATCAGTGTTCAGAAGCTGTAGCACAGGGTGCTAGGTGTAGTCTCCCTCACTCACCTTCAGTCAGAGCCAGAGCCAGAGCCAGGGGAACGAGGCCTCCTTCTACATAGGGTTCAGTTTTGGGAGCAACACTCACAGTGCTTTGGGATGAAAACAGAGCTTGGTTTTCTGATGGGAGAATGGTTTCTGTTTTTGAGGCTATTGGACTCTAAGATGGTCCTAAGATTTGAGGGCTGATGGAGTTGGCATGGGGCAAAGGCTTGTGTGGACATGGCCTCCAGAATCTTAAAACAGTCTCTGGCTGACTTCAGTCCTACAATTGCATGTTCAGCCTTATGAGACTCTGAGAAGAGTTACTGGCATTCTTGTCCACAAGATATGCATCAGTGTATCATCCAGCCACCTCAGGGCTCCAACTCGAGTCAGTGCTCAGTAGAGGTAGGGTAGGCAGGGACACATCTTTTATGTAGACGTAAAGACAACCTGACAGTTCCTCTGGGATCCTTTCATGAGTGAAGCGTGAACCTGTCCTGAGAAGTTTACCCTCTTGTTTACCTCCTTGGATTCAGAAGAATAGCTGAGCCCTGACTTAAGGTGTGCACATCAAAAACAAGTCCATATCTCCCAGCCTGCACCTGAGACCCAACCAGACCAGCTTAACATCCTCCCTGGGGCCTCATTCCAGAAAGGACCATCCTCCCTCTCCAACAGTTCTGACTTCCTTCCACTGAGCTGCAAAACACCACCATTATTGAACATCAAAACAAGGCCTCTACTCACAGGGAGGTTGTATATTGGATGTTTTACAAAGGCCCATGAGTTAAGAGTTTGGTCCTCAGCTTGGTTAATTGGAGGAAGTGGGGAACTTTCAAGAGGTGAGTCCAGTGAGATATCTTCATGTCACTAGGAACATGCCTTCAAGGGAATTATGGGGTTTCTGACCCTTATTTTTGCTCTTTCATTCTCCAGCCATGAAGTGAGTGTTTCTGCTCTGACACCTGCTTCCCCCCACCACAGTGGCAGAGACAATGGAGCCAGCTGACCATGGAATGACATCTCCACAAGTGTGAGGCAAAAGAAGCCTTGTCTCACCTATTGTCTCAGGGAGTCTCAAGGGTGCACTGGAGTCTCCAAGGCACCGAAGCACCATGGACATACTCCCCTCACCTGACAACTTTCCAGAACCACAGACTTCTTTCACAAGTGGGGTGAATCAACAGATTCACGAACACCCAAAGGATGGTGTGCCTAGCATTATGTCCACAGAGGAGTGAACTCAACCCCACTCCAGGGGTACATGCTTTGCAGGGATGAAGCTGAGAGCAGACAGTTTGTAACTTCCTATCACTCTACACAGTTCACAAGTGAGTTTTGACCACCGAGCTTTGGGAGCCAGCTGAGTAGAACTCTCTAGCCTGTCAAAGTCTGAGGACAAGCTCTTGGCTTAAGAGTCGTAACTGTGACATCATTGCTTTGTTGTTGTTTTAATCTTGTATGGTGTCATGGTTTGATCCAGGTGTCCCCCACAAACAAATGAATGTGTTCTGGGTAACACATTTGATCCTCAGCTGATGGCAATTTGGATTTTACAACCTCGATGGAGCTGTGTTGTTGGGGGCGCGCTTATGGGGTTATAAACCAGCTTCCCCTTGCCAGAGTTTGGGACACCTCCCTGCTGCTATTTCTAGTGCTGTGGCAGAGGTGATGTCTACCCCTCTGCTCATGCCATCATTTTCCCTGCCAGGATGGAGTCTCCCCTCGAGCCTGTAAACCAAATAAACCCCTTCCTCCAGAAGCCGCTTTTGTTTGGGTTCTTTCTGCGTAGCAACTAGGAAGCTGACCAAAACATATGGGAAAGATGAGCAGGGATTGCCTTGGTCACATGCTTCACACAGGAGTGATTCTGAGAAAGTACAGTGCAAAGTGCAAGGAAGCACCGAGGGGCCAAGGAGCACTTGATGGGAGTCATGTGCTCCCAGAGGCTCTAGAAACACTTTACCTCCAGTACGAATAAACAAGCCCTCTTCTTGTTCTCCCCTGTACACATAGGATCAGAGACGATGGCTCCCAGAATCACTAACCTTAGGGGGCCCAATAAGACAATTACCTGAGGAATAGTATCAAAGGAAAACCGAGGGGACCCAGGAATACATACAGCATGTCAGGGCAGTTGTCTGGCTTGTCCAGAAGGCCACCTTCCATGACAAAGCGAAGGACTTGCTCGTTGGACAAGCCCTGGTATGGCTGCTCTGCTAGTGTGGCAATCTCCCAGAGGACGACTCCAAAGGACCTATAAGGAGAAAAGGGGTGTAAGCAGCTTGGAAAAGGATGGATAGGACAGTGCGCTTCCTCCTTGCTGGCATTTCTTCAGCCTTGGGTGATGAAAAGTGCCCTCAAGGGGCCGGGTGTGGTAGTGCATGCTCTTAATCCCAGCACTAGGGAGGCAGAGATAGGAAGATCACCATGAGTTCGAGGTCATCCTGAGACTACATAGTGAATTCCAGGTCTGGAATTCAGGTCCAGGCTGGGCTGGAGCGAGAGCCTACTTTGAGAAAGGAAAAACAAACAAACAGAAAAAGGTCCTCAATGTGGTGACAGCGCTTTGGGAATGTCAAGCCAGGCACTGAAATTAAGTGTGGGACATTTAGAATTCTTTGTCATCATTAATGCCCCTGAAAGAGTTCAGAAGCATCCATCTACACTATAATGCCCAGCACTAGACACAGCCATTACTTAGCAGGAGTTCAAACTTGTTTAGCCTAATACAATATGCAAATGTCCAGGCCCCAGCCTAGCTGTGATGTGGGACTATCAAGCATCTTAATCCTCAGAGGCTTCTTCCAATCGGATACTTTGGAACCTCCATTCTAGCAGTTCTCAACACTGCCACAGAAAAGAAATCTCCCAGGTGGATGCCAGGCTTCTCAAAGCAGCTCTGAGTGGATGGGTCTTGGTTGGGGATCTGAGCCTTGGAATTCCTAAAAGCTATGCAGGGATCCTGACTTGAGCCAAGAGAGATGAAAACCTCTGCCCCCCCCCCCCCCAGAACTCAGCAGCTGTCGGTTGGGAAGGCTTCTGTGCCAGCAGGGGTACTAGGGTGGGCTGTACTGGCCTGTGGGTTGGGTCATAACAAAGAACTCATTTGTACAGAGGCTGGCCTAGGAATATCAGCAAGCAGAGCACTGAGTAATTCTGCCACGTGTACAACTTTGCCTGTCAGATCAAAGGATAAAATTAAAGCAGATGCTACATGTACACAGACATTTCTGATAGGCAGGATGTCACAAGGTAATACTATAATCTGCAAAATGAATGTTCTTCCCAGGGTAAATATCCAGTCTTTGTAAAAAATTTTCCTGGACTATCTGCTTTCAGACTTGAATCACTTCAATGGAATAAAGCAGGCTGCCCATGAGGTTTCTAACGGGACCCAAGTGGGGGCTGTTTAAGCCTCATGGGAGAATCTGGGGGTATCTCCTATATAGTACCCTAGGGATCCTGGCTTGGGGCTAAGCATGGCCGGCTCTCCACCAGAATGATTAGCTGCCTCAGCTCTCTTCTATGAACAAAAAGTTTTTGTTACAAATTGATATCAAGCAGATGTTAGACAAAAATAGAATCTTAGCAATCAGCGGGCTGACCAGCTCAAGGTCCTGTCTAACTAGCGGTGGCTAAGACACAGTCTTTGTGTTGTACAAGAGACCCAGAAAAGTCAGATGCCGAAGCCAAAGCACGACTTTGAAAGACCTGGGCCCAGGGAAGCGGGTTTTCTGTCAACTTCAGTTGTGGAATCTTTCCTTCCAAAGCCTGTGTGGTCACATCGGAGGCATGCTTCGGATGCTGTGATGCCCACCCTCACATCTGAAATATGGCCTGAAATGAGCAATGATGGGTTTTTCTAGTTTTGTGGATTGCAGGCTGGTCTGAGGACATGGTTCCTCCCAAGCCCACTTTTTCATGCCCCACATGCCTTCCCTGGCTTTGTCACAGGCTTGCAGGCAGCCAGTTGCTGCTGGATGGTTCCCACCCTGGCCCTGAGCCCTGACGACTCTATCTAGCCTGCTGATTTACTTGGCTATCTACAAACTCAATGTGTTGAACTCCGTCCCACACCCTATTCCTGCTCTCCTTGCAGCCTACTGGAATACATAGTGAATTCCAGGTCATTCCTGGGCTAGAGTAAGACCCTACCTTGAAAAACCAAAAACAAAACCAAAAAAGGTACATACCCCTAAGCCAAGCTCCTGTCCAAAACCTTTAACCACCACTGTAGAGCTTGTAGAATCAGTCCTCAACCTCAAGCAAGGTGTATCCAAGGTCTGTCTTGATCTCTCTTTGATCTGATCCTTCCATGAAGTTTCACTGTTCTCCACTGGCAGCAAGTCTGCCTCTGGTGCTGCACTGTCAGGGTGATAATCTACTCATTGAGGGTGCTACCAGAATTTCTCCTCCATCTAGGAAAACTTCTCTGACCCTAACTTGCCAGATCACTTCCATCTCTCTGTAAGACTTCATCCCTTGACAACAGGAAAGATACCTCTCATCACGCATACCTTTTCCACACACTGAAGACCTTGTGATCACATGTGCCAACTGAGATAGGATGCAACAGACCGAGCTTGCCACTAAGGCTTGTCAAGTTGAGCCACAAAAGCTTTTCTTTGAGTGACTCCTGTCCTTGAGAGACACATCGTGTTCCAGTCTGCGATCACACTTCAGAGTTCAAAGAAAACAGCATCCTGTCACAGTTCTGCTTCCTGGCATGGAGACTGCACCTGCTCTAGCCCACACAGCCCATCACAGGAGCCATGCAAACACCTGCCAGAGGAGGCAGGGAACACAGACAATGCCTAGACATGCTCACCTTACAGACAGAACAAGCAAAGACCAGAGAAGCCCTTGTCTTGGTCATGGCTACACAGCCAGTCAGAGGCATGGAGAACTATACAATTCCTGAGTTTTCCCAAGCAGACATGTTGCTGTGTGGCACTGGTTGTTAATGTTTCCACACAAAACCAAGTATTGTATTTTGTGTACAGATTTACTCTTAAAACACTGGAGATGCGCCTCAAGTATGAGCACCAGGATCTGCAACTGTGCTTCCCCACATCAGAAGAGAGAGTATGACATTCAGTCCTTGGGGCATTTCCACAGAAGCTCAAACAGCAGCTGTGAAATGCACAGTAGTGGGATTCAAGGCTTGGCCTGACCTCAGGGGTGCTCCCAACCTTACCATGATCTTAAGTTCTCCTACGGAGTCAAACAAAATTCCTTGTACTTCCTTCTAATTTTTAACTACTTAGGAGCAATTATTATCTTCTTTTTTTGAGGTAGGGTCTCAGCCTACCCCAGGATGACAAGGAATACACTATGTAGTCTCAGGGTGGCCTTGAACTCACGGTGATCCTACCTCTGCCTCCCAAGTGCTGAAATTAAAGGTGTGTGCCACCACATCTGTTCAGGAGCAATTATTTTATGCTATTGAATGCATTCTAAGATGATCTCCATTCTTCTAAGAGGCACATCCTCAGGTTAGAGCCTGGACAGCTAGTAAAAAACTGTCTGTATATTCCAATATCCTTCCTATCCCCAGCTGTACCCTCCCTCAAAGACCGGTCCTATGGTTAATATTGTCAACTTAACAGAATCTACAGTTACCTAGGAAAAAGTCTCTGAGTACCTCTTTAAGGAGATTGTAGCCTAGATTAACTAAGGTGGAAAGACTCACCCAGTCAGGGGCACCATTCTATGGGTTAGGTTTCTGGACTGAACCAAAGGGCAAAAGTAATCTGAGCACCAGTATCCATGACTCTGCTTCCTGATTGTAAACTGAATGTGACCAGCCATCTCCTGCTGCAATGCCTTCCCTGCCATGATGGACTTTATTCCCATGAACCATAAACTGAAAGAAATCCTTCCTCCCTTACATTGCTTCTTATCAGGTATTTTGTCACAGCAACAAGGAAAATAACTAACATACCTGGGTTGAGAAAACAAAACCCAGAAGTACCATCAATGGCTCAGACACTGGTAGAATGAAGTCCCATGCCCACTTCCTTTATACAGGTTTTTTTTTTCTTTTCAGTTCATAATGGCAGGGAACACCCTGTGTACCCCTTACTGCTTGCTTGGAGTGATAGCTCCAGAATCAGGGTAGTACTGGCTTATGAGATTTTAATGTCTCCAGCTTTATCTTCCTACCCCGCCTTGCAAGTTGACCTCAAAGCTTCTGGAAGCATGAAGCTCAGAATAAACAGATGGAAGTGTGTACTTGGGCATGCCCTCTCCTGCCATTGTATCTAAAAATGGTGAGCTTCGATTTGACAGAAAATAGGTAAACTCAGTCAGGCTGGTTATAGAAGAGACCTCACCCTTGAGTCAAGAAGCAACCAGGCTATGCCGGGACAGCTTCAAATGCTATTTCCAATTTGCACCTGTCTTCAAAAATAAGATCCAAGGCCCTTGACTGAGCAAGGTTCATGAGGTTAAAATAAAATGATGTCAGTCACTACTGAAATAGTTCCTCTGCGCAGTCACTGGCAGTTGGAGTAAACAACTACCGTTTCTGTAACACAACAGCAACGGGATCTCCCGAGAGGAAAGCCAAGACACTTTCTGACATCCTAGGAGGTGGACATGCCAGGGCTCTCGCCTGCCAAGAAGCCGAGTTGTATTTGAGAACCTGACGTGGCCTCCACATAGTGTTTCCTAGGAACTGCAGCAAACAGCACTGCAGGGAAGTTTTTGCACCCCTTGGCCAATGTGGGTCCACCTACCATGAGATACTTTGTTTTAAACTAAGGAAGGCATTTTGCTTTCCATGACCATCCATGGGGTTAGCAACAAGAGATACCCACTAAGAGAGGAAAGCATCAGATGGACCAACAGGAAAACAGCCAAGATCCTCACATTTTGGATTTAAATCAAATATTGTCTGCAGTCTTTCAAAGGTTCAATTAGGTGACACAGCCCCCATGTGTTGAGAATGAGAAAGAGGAAGGACAAACTGGGGAGCAGCAGGGAGAATTGACGACTCAGACTTCTGGCATGTCCTAGCTCCTTGGGCACATACTCATTATCTGTAAAAAATGTGAAGAAGAGCTGGGCCTACATCCTCCTTGGAGTATAACAGATGCCCCTCTGTCCTAAGCCACCTCCCCGATAGCAGGAACATCTCAGAGAGGAAGGGGTGTGGTCTAGCCAACACTGGGCTCAAGATGGAAATAGGTGACAATGAACAGTGACCATAGGAAAGGGAAGCTTGGGAGCCCGAGCCAGTGACACAGGCAAAGGCTGGCAGGTGCTGGGCTGGCCACAAAGGGAGAGGCTCTCCTACCAGACGTCTGAGTGAGTAGTGAAGACTCCATCCTTGAGGGACTCGGGAGACATCCAGCGCACGGGCAGCAATCCCTTCCCTCCTTTCCGGTAGTAGTCTGTCTCATAGATGTCTCTTGTCATGCCAAAATCTGGAAGGTACAGAGAAGGTACATGGTGACCCTGCTGGAGCAGCTCATAGAGCAGAGGCAAAGGTCGTTGCCCAGCACAGGGCCCTGGTTCAAGGTGAGACACACTCATGCTCCACTTTGAGCAAGTTCATTGTTAGGGCATCCAATTTTATAAGGCAGAAAGAGTATGGGATGATTAGTCACCTGACAGGCAAATACAAGAAGTCTCTGGTCTTAATGCATGTCTAATCTGGTTCATTTAAGAAGTCAATTCCCTAACTGAATTTAAAATGAGCAGCAGTTTGTAAATTATTGAGTTCTGTGATTTATCAAGAAAATATATCTTGCATAGACCAAGGATCAGTGACACCTGGTTTTAAAACCTGATCCAAAAACAAAAACAAAACAGGAGAGTTCAGACCTCATTTACTGGAAAGCATGGCCCCCATGGCCAAGAAAAAGGACTTTCACCACTTAATAAGCAGGGAAATATTTGGAGTAACAATTCATGAAGATAAAGGTCCACAATGAGATGCCCTAGGGATGCTATTTACCAGGTTCCTCAAGCTATTACTCACCATTCTTTTACTCCCACTCATTTTGGAAATTTCTTCCATTTTCTATATTCCCAGGAGCTGTCATGTAACCTTTTCTCACATGGACTCTTCTGGTCTCCTTCCCAGGAGAAAGGGGCTGCTCACTTTTTAAAATGCCCATTCATATCACTAACTTGTACCACAAAGAGGTAACGATGCAAAGGCAGAGCAAACGCACAGAGAACAAAGTTTCTCGGATGTTAACCAGAGATTTACTTGTACTATGCTGACAGCCATCAAACTGCCTCCAGTGAAGTGATGTGTTATGTTCGTAATCCATGAACAGAGGAGCCCTCATGAAAAAAGCCTCAGCTCTGAAGAAATCCAGTGACTACATGCAAATGAAAAGGTCTGCCTTTACTTGCACAGAGTGGGAAAGAGGAATTCAGGGGGAGGGGAGGACAAAACATTTTCTTAAACACAAGAAATGAATAATTTCTGAAATAAAAATTATAAAAATATAAAACACAACACCATAAATATGCCATGTGGTTACCAGGAAGGGTAGACAGGAGGACAGAATGAGGACTGAGGCTCCCATTTATCGAGGGCTTGCTACATGGAGGGCACAGGCTGGGTTTCTTCTATGAGCTCCAGGCTCTGTCCTATTACCACCTTCATTTCAGAGGCTCCCAGGATGGAAGCACCTGTCCCAGGCCTCTTAGACTTTACTGGAAAGACTTGGACTTATATAGAATGGGAAAGAAGGAATTCCAGAAGAAAAAAAAAAACCCACAAGGTGGTCTCATTTGCAGTGGGGAAAAGCTAAAATCCAGGTCCCCACAGGGAAGTGAGGGATGGAAAGGAAAGCAGAAAGGATCACATAGGAAGCTTGATAATAGAGGTTGGATTTTGTCTGAGAACTCCAGGGCATGACAAGTTTCTGGGCTCCAAAGGCCCACCAATTGCAACGACTGAGTAATGTCTACTTTGTGATACAGCTGCTTGTCAACACCCCTAGCTCCTGCAAATAAAGACATCGGGGCTTTGGAAATCTCTCTACAGGGGATACTCACTGTTCAACAGGAGACCAAAACATTTTTACTCAAAAATCACGGTTTGGGATGTGGCTCAAGTGAGAAAGTGCTTGCCTAGCATATACAGGGACCTGTGTTTACTCCTCAGCACTGTGTCCTTCCTTCCCTTCCCTTCCCCTCAAAAAAGTATTTCTAAAGGCAGGGCCAATGATTCCAGAGCACACAGTTCAAGAGGCAGACAAAGGTTAACTGTGAACAGCTTTCTTTGCATGTTGTCTCCTCTGCATATCGCAGGATAAATATTTGGTGTGCTTCTGAGTTGTCTTACTATCAGAGTGGGAAGAGAAAGGTCCTGGTACAAGCAGGCAATTTTCTAAGCAGCTATGATGCCGTGTGTATTTTTATCAGGTGGATTAAACGACCAAAGCAAACATATCAGCTGAAACACTGCCAAGAGTTTGCCATCAATGATCAGAAATGCAATCCAACCCATTTCTGGTCTGGCACCAGCTACAATCATGACAGGATGAGCTATGGCAGAAAGGGCAAGAGTGTGGCACTGAGCAGCCAGAGATGGCGAACCCAGTAAGCAGTGATCTTCCCTCACCGGAGGCATTGGCACGGCTTCCTTATCACTGCTCTTACTCTGGGCAGGGCCTTTGTCTCTTAGAAAACTGCGGACCTGTGCAGGGACAATGCTCCTTAGCTGAGGGAAGATTTGATGGCAACTTTTAGTTCCAAGGCAAAATCACCTGCAGTGTCCTGATTGTTTCTGTAACCAATGCTAAGTGTTCTACCCAGATGATCTCAGGAGCCATGGTCCCTAACTGGACTGTCATGGTAAGGGATTCTCAGCATTAGAGCAGGAACTAGAGATAGTCATATTGGCTACACACATCTTTCTATTCAAGAGCAAGTCTTTGTACTCCTGGGATGCGTTTAGTTTTTGCTCAAATCTGGAAAGCAAAAGGACACACCTCCAATTTTGACTGTGAAATCTTCGGCCACCATGCAATTCCGAGCAGCAAGGTCTCTGTGAACAAACTTGTTGGCGTTGAGGTACGCCATGCCATCTGCAATCTCTCCAGCCATCTGGATCATCTTGCTTAAGCTTGGAGGTACTAGGACTGGATTATTCTGTTGAAGATGAAAAAAAAAATGATCACATGAGAATTTAGGAATGCTTGTTCCACCTGTGCAGGCTTTCTAGGTTTTACAAATTCGAACGTTTGTTTAACCTGAGTACCATTGGTCACTCTGCAAGAGGCCAGGACTTCCTCAGAAGGAACATATTGCTGAGATGCTGGCATCTGCTTGATGGTAAAGTCATTTGCTTGTTCCCTGACCATATCACAGAGGGAAACACCAATTAGCACTTTTTGGGAATAGCACTTTCTATTTTTGACTTATTCAAGTTATTTCAAGTGAAACAAGTAGTGTCTGATATTAAGGCTCCTCAGTTAGCTATTCCTAGTAGTCTCTATACTCCTCTGGCATCCATGATCAAAGTGCAGGTGAAAGGAAGACCAGCACATTGGTACACAGGCCATGTGATAGGCACAGACTTCCTAAAGGACACTGCATGCTTCATTTTCTATGTAAACACCCTTAGAAATCATTTAATCTTTCCTTTTGCTATCTTCTAAGGTACCAATATATTAAAACTTAATTTTTTTCACCTTGGATTGTTGTTTTCTGTGGATACTGAAGATAACTGAAGTTCAACTAGAGTTTACCTTGGAAGGGGCCAAGGCCAAACAGTGACCAGCAACATGAGTAAGCATCTCATTTGCAAAAAAAGTTCAACATACTTCCTTTTGACATTGAAAAAAAATTACCACTAAATAGCAATAAATCCACTTGGGAAAACATTATATAAACACAACTTTATATCCCCACCACCCTCAAAGTAAAAAAACCAATCATAATCCCATAGCTTAGATGCTAAATACCTTTTGTGGGTGGGTATCAATACAAAAGCTTCTGCCCCGGTTTCCCTAACTACAAGACATCTCACTTTTCTAGGTCTAAAACATGGCATTCTTGGTTCAACTTGAGGGACACAGAAAGACAGTGACAGGGATTTGGGATCTGACTATCTGGGCTCTTCCACGTGGTTCTATCGCCAGGCAGAAGACCTAGTACCTGGCCATAAGGAATGCTCAAGTGAATGCTGGCTTTTACTCAGAGATGGGCTAAATTCTCACCAAAAGCCAGTACTTAAATGTCATGTGACAGCTATCCAAGCACCTCTAGGTGGGTTCCCCACACTATATAATAGACATATTTGAGCTTACTTTTTATTATTTTATTTATTTAAACAGATAGATGAGAGAGAGAGAGAAAGAGAGAGAGAGAGAGAGAGAGAGAATGCTTAGGCGCACCAGGGCCTCTAGCCACTGCAAACAAATTCCAGATGCATGCACTACTTTGTGCATCTGGCTTATGTGGGTACCCTGGGGAACTGAACCCAGGTCATTAGGATTTGTGGGCAAGCGCTTTAACCACTGAGAAATCTATCCCTGAGCTTTTTTTTTTTTTAAAAAAATTATTTATATATTTATTTTGAGCCAGAGTCTCACATAACTAAGGCTGGCTTCCAACTGGGTGTGTAGCCAAGGATGACCTTTGAATGCCTGATTCTCCTGTCTCCATCTCAAGTGCTGGGACTCTAGGCATATGCCACCATGCCCAGTTTATGTGGTGCTGGGAATGGAGTCTAGCACTCCGTGCATGCTAAGCAAAGGACTCTAAGACTTGAGCTATAGCTCTAGACCACAAGGGCTCCAAAGAAGATGCCACTATCTTTGGTGACTTAACACATGTTCTTCAGTTATCTGGGAGCATGAAGACATGTCACTTGGGGAAGCCAATACCACCAATTTATTTTATACAGGTGTCTCCTCTATTCATGCCTTTTTCTTAGATTCTAATACATTTCTTAGAACATAACAATGCCTTTTAATCTCTTTAGGGCTTTAAATAGGGCAGCAAGCTAATATATTAGTAATATTAGTTAATGCAGGTAAAATATTTAAAGCATAGGCTCATAACATGTATTGGAGTAGAAGTCTAGGTGTTTATTATTAAGTTTCACTCATAATGTGAAAAACAATTGACAAAAAGAAGTTTATGCAGACAGGGCTGACATTTTTTCATTGCATGGTGTCATTTGTCAGTTCACCATTCTTTCATTCATCTCTTAAATAGCTAGGGCTATTTAAGACAAACATACATGTACAACAACTTAGCAAGGTAAATATTGGGGGGGGCAGAACATATTAAAACTAGTATTTGTGTGTGACTTTTATTCTAACATGAGTTAGAAAGATAAAATTTCAATCTGATGATTATGAAGGTAATTTTCATATCTGAAAAGAACTTCAGTAACCACTTTTATCTGTCCCTTATAAGGAACAAGGAAACCAAAGCCCATGAATCTACAGCAGCTGTGTGAGGACTGCAGGGAACCTACAGCAGCAGAGTCAGCTCTCAGACCACAAGCTCTGGATTGCTATTGTGTACCTGCAGCAGGATGGGAAGGGCAAGTCCTTCTCTGCTTTTCAGGGTTACAGGTGATAATACTATTTGGCCACATCTCCTGTCACCTACTTGACTAAGCTTTTCTTCGCACTGAATGTGGATGAAGGAGGGGCAGAAAAAAAAAAGCTCTGCATGCAGCTGGGAACTGAAGCTGGGAGAAGAGAATAAAGCAGCCAAGCCCCAGAGGCTCTGCACACACTCAGTGATGGGGCTCTCCCCCAAACCCCAAACATCATGTGCTGTATGTAATGAGATCAATTGTGAGCAGGTGCTTGGAACTAAAATGATGATGATTAAGTTGCAGACTAAAAGAAAACCACAAAAGCTCAAAACAGAGAATGGGATCAGAAATGTAACAGTGGCAGAAGGGGAAGTTACAGCATCTCGAGAGCGCAGGCAGACATGCTGTCCATCAAGAGAAGCCTAGGTCAAAGGGAGGACTTCAGACCCTCTGAGGCAGCCAGCCCAGCGCAAGGCATTCAGTCCTGGTATTTGTTTTCAGCATTTATCTATTAGTTTGCCCTTAGAATTAATGACTTATTAAGTCAGGTCCCTGAGCTATGGGTTAAGATGACAGAAGGGGAGACATCATGGTGACTACTGAAAATTACACACGACTTTAGCAAGTTTACAATTTGAAATTTTTACTAGACTAAGCAGCAGATGTGCAGCTGAAGTGATTATCATTCAAAGGTGCAGGCAAGACACTGACTCAGGATTCAGTCTGAAAGTCAGGTGCGGGGCTGGTGCAATCTCATTTCCCGGTCACAAAGCACAGCCTGCTGATAGATAGCGCAAGGAAAAGGCTGGGTAGCCTGCACGTGTGCACGTGTGTGTGACAGGCATGCAGGTAAGCACTGTGCTGTGGAAAGACTAGGTGGGAAATCACCCTAGCAACTTCCCAGGAGCAAGGTCAAGAGTTAGCCTAATGCTGAACTTGACCAAGCACTCACTGAAAGGATACTCACTCACTGAAAGGAAACTTGGCTCTGGGACAAACATGGGGTAGAGCAAGGAAACACTCAGAAGATTATGACAAGAGAAAATGAATTGTAGGAGGTGAGTCAAGTGTACTGGGAAATTAGTGCAGGAGGCCAGCCCTGATGAGGGGGCAGGCTGGGAGAGGGGACATGTCCCCTGAGAAATGTTCCAAGATGTTTGGGTGACGGGAACACAGGCACACGGTCACAGAGATACCCGCATGGACAGGGTGGAATCCGAGGAAGGACAGGACCTTCTCAGAAAGTTTACAGTCTGCCGCCTCTATTTGGGAAACCCTGATATAAGGGACGCAGAAGCAAGCATGCAGCAAGATACATGAGACCGAAAAGTAAACTGATTTGAAAACACATGTGTTCTTACAGGAGTGGTCCTGAAGGAAACAGAACAGGTAAGATAACATGGTAAGTAAGTATAAAAACTGACCTCCACTTCTGGCCTCAGAGACCTGAGATAACTTTTGAGATCCCCACGTGTCATCAGTTCCATGATGACCAGGGTAGGCTGGCCCTGGGATACCACACCTAGCAACCGCACCTGGGAGGAAGCAAGAGGAGAAGGACTCAGAGCAGGAAGGGAGGGTTAACCATACAACCACTCATGCTATCTGGAACTGTGGTACTGGGGCCTGGTGGCAGGTGAAAGGAGTGAGGCCTCCCCTTATAAGGGTCTGTGGGAGACAACAGGGTAACTATCCAGAGGGAAGAGGGAGGTAGCAAGCCCATAGGTATGGCCATGGGCATACAGAGGGGATCTGGAAATATTTGCTTTCTGCAGTCATCTGACCTTGGATTTCTGGAGATTTCCTCTTACCACATGGTGACAATTGAATTCCTTCATCACTGAAGCTTCATTGAGAAACTCAATCCTTTCACGCATGCTAGCAGCCTCGTTCACTGTCTTGATGGCCACCCTAGTTTCAGGCTCGTCCTTGACCACGCCCTTCGCAACTCCTTCATAAACCATGCCAAAGGACCCCTGCCCAAGTTCCCGGTTCATTGTGATCTTCTCTCGAGCTACTTCCCATTCATCAGGCACATACACTAGAGAAGACCAGACAGGGATCAGGACAGGGATAGAAACCAGCTTGAAGACATGTAGCTTTTGGGGATAACTTCAGGCCATAGAATGCAAGGTGTCAGTTCTTAAAACCCACAAAGGCAAATATCAGAACACAGTGGCACAGCTTACTCAACATACTATGGAATTGAGCTTGACTACATGGACAAGCAGGTATATTCCAAATCTTTTGAGGACTTCAAGATAATTTGAGGGTAGTATCAGATTGTAAGAACCAGAAGAAAGCAAAGACACTTGGGACAAGAAAGAAAGCAATGGCTCTTTTTCTTTCTTTACATTTCCCTCACTTAAAAAAAAAAAAAGATATCACAAGAGATACAGAAAATGAAGTTCAGGAAGTATGGTTCTGGGTTTGCATTTTGGCTCATCTTCATCACTTCATCACTGGGTTTAAACACATGTTAGAGAGAAAAGTGGTTGTGGGGCAGGGGAGAGTTTTTTATTTATTCTGGACCAGAGTGTGTGTTAGATGTGCTCATGTTCTATTTCTTGGATGAAACTAAGAGTGTGAAGCATCCTCAACACTGACTCTTGGCCTGTGGCTATCAAGGCCCTATACATGGCTACTGAGCACATGAGTGTGGCTGGTCCAACAGAGATGTGCTGTAAGTAAACAAACCTAGATTTCAAAGACTCGGTTAAAAATTGATAACTTTTATAATCGCTGGATGTATTAGAATAAATGAAGTATATTATTAAACATTTCATCAGCTTTGTTTTACATTTTGAAATAGGACTACTTAAGCATCAGTGGTATTGTTGGGAAGCTAGGATGAGGCTTGGAGAGAGGAGGAGCAGCAAGGGATCAGTGGAGGGGATGGTAGACAGGAGAGTGGAGAGACAGAATACAAGGGGTAGAAAGAATAAGGAAGATATATATGTATATGTATCTATATGTATACACACACATATACACATAGATTCACACAGAGAAACTAGAACATATCCTGCTGGCCTCAAACTTGTAATCCCTCTGCCTTGGTCTTCCAATTAGAGGGGTTACAGGTATGAGCCACCATATCTGGCTCCACTTCATAAGGGTGCAAGGCAGCCTCAGAAAGTACAGGGTTACTGTAATCATGCATTTATCTCTGAGAATCCACACTGGCCTTTAATCAGCATTAACTATGTAGCTTGCCTTAGAACACAGAGTTTAAACAAATCACATCCATTCATTGGGAGGTCACTAAGTTAAATGTACTCAAGCCTTCTCTCTAAACTCAACCCAATCACTGGCTTCAAGCAGCACTCCTAAGCTCCACCAGCCAGAGCAGGGCACAGTGCTACCAGTACTTCCTGTACTGGATTCTCGAGAACGGTGACATGCAGACTAGCTTTGGGAGAAAGAAGTTTTTAAGCACCTTGGAGTTGCAATGTCACTTTGCTGCCCGTTGATGAAAACGGTTGTGGCATTTGTCGAAAGGCTGAGGAAATGAAGTTCAGATGAGGTGAGTGTTCTCACCTGTTTGCCTGGGTGGCAGTAAGTTTGGTAGTGTTTTGTTCTGAAGAACTATCGCATACTATGTAATCACTTTAGAAGGAAAAAAAATCTGAATTCAGTCCGATTTTATTGTATTTAATGCTCTCTGTAAACTTCCTGGACCCTTCATAGTCCAAGGTACAAATGCCAACTGTTAGCAAAGTACTTTGAAGCCCACAGAATAGATTCTCTTGTACAGTCTTCTGCAAGTGACCCTGCACCCTTGCTTGATTTTCTTTTCTTGTATCCTTCCTCCTTCTCCTCCCTCCCTCCTTGCAACACAGTTAGGCCTTGTTTCAGAAAACAAAAATGCTACTATTTGCAAACAATTTATACCTAGTTTTTGGCTTGTTTGTAGCAATGTTGGGGATAGAACCTGAGGCCTATATGTGCTAGAAAAGTGTTCTACCATTGAGCTATATACCTAGTCTCACTTAGAATGTTTTCTATCTCTCTCTCTCTCTCACATACATACACACACACACACACAGATACACATACACATATATATTTATGACTATTAAAGAAAAACAACTTTTGAGGCCTTTTTGTAAACAGGAATCATGTCCTTATTATCTGGCACCTGATTCCCATTCAGAAAAGGCTGGTTTTGATTGGAATTACTATAAACACAATTCGGTTAGTAAAGTAATGATTAAAAAAACCATGGTACAACCACACATACTTTATACAATGCTTTCAAATTACCCAAATAATTCCCTATGTTTTCTCATTTGATCAGAAAAATCAATTAGAGTAATCATGCCTTTCCACCCCTGAGTACATGGTGTGTGAGCACACATGTGTACAGGTGCATATGGAGGCCAGAGTCAATGCTGAATGTTTCATTTAATCACTTTTTTCCATCTTTTTCTTTGAGACAAGGCCTTGCACTGAATTTAGAGCTCACGGATTTAGCTAGACTAACCAAGCAAGCCCTGGTGATCGTTCTGTCTCTGCCTCCCCAAAGCTGGGGTGACAAGCATGTGCCCAGATGCCTGGCATTTATGTAGGTACTAGGGATCCAAACTCAGATCCTCTTGCTTATAAGACGAGTGCTTTACCCACTGAGTCATCTCCCCAGCCCTCATCATGACTCTTCCATATCTCCACACATCTTCTTACACTTCTCCTGAAGCAAGAAGGCAGCAAATGCTTTCCCCTAAACCTATTCTACCAAATCCATGCACTTGCTCATTCATTTT
This sequence comes from Zapus hudsonius, assembly GCA_004024765.1. Lineage (NCBI taxonomy): Eukaryota > Metazoa > Chordata > Mammalia > Rodentia > Dipodidae > Zapus > Zapus hudsonius. The sequence continues at coordinate 22,207 of PVHP010005321.1, forward strand.
TTTCAGGCTGGTCCAGCGCCTTCTATGGACCAGCTTTTTTGCCTGTCCCAGGGACTTCTTGACACTTTTGTATGCTACTCAGTCAACAAGGTGCAGCTAGAAGTGTTGGAGATTTGTTCTCATTCAGACTTCCCCAAGAATAGCTGAGTGGCCCTGGCCAAATCCCTTCTCAAAGCTCCTTTCTTGAGCTGCATCAAGATGGGTATAAGGAAACTCATTTTGCAGGGGAGGAGGGAGAGAATGGAATGGTCTTTGGAAAGCTCCCCAGCAAAGTACTACTTAAGGGTATTACTGTCACAGGAACCAATGAGAGCTCTCACTAACCTGCCTTATGTCAAGTTTGAATTTAAGCATTAGTTAAAAAAAAAAGATAGCAAAAAGGAAAAAAGAAATAACTACTAAGTATGTTCCAGCTTCAAAGTCGGACCTTGTGAACATTTAACTGTGAGTCTCGTTAGTGAGGACTGTGAATGAAAGGAGTGACTGTAGGAGACTCATCCAGAGAGAAGGCAGAGGAGCTCCAGACTCCGTGAAGTCCTGAGTGGTAGCATCCCTGGAACCCGTGAAGCCCTCAGAAGACTGGGCCACACTTGCAGCACACTAGCAGTCTGTATGGTAGCAATTAGAAAGGCTCTTGTATTCTGGCATAAAATTTTATGCAACTAAGCAAATTGATTACTACTCTGACCACATTAGTCTCTGGAATCCATTGTTCCTTGGGACATCCCATATAGTACCAGAATTCTTGACAAAGTCACTGACTTGCTAAAAACGTCATGAAAAGACAAAAAAAAAGGACATGTTAACAAAAACAAATCACAGGCCAAAGGTACCTTGATGTCACACAAACCTCCTCCCCTATTTGAAACCTTCCCCCTGCCGGTACTCTTACCATCGGCTGCACTGAAATACTCCGGGTTCACAGAGGCATACAATACTCCATTCCCCAGCCTGCTGTTGTTTCTATCAACAAAGATAAAATTCACGTCAACAAACCCCATCTCCATACATTTCTAGTTTCATCTTTGTTACATCCACTTTAATTTTTCGGTTTCAGAAAGTACTTGAAAAAGAGTCTGAAACCCACTTACTGCAGATGGGTTGTTTATGTCCCAGATTCTAGGCTGGGTAGGCCAGCATAGATATCTGAGGACAAGTCTCTTGGCTTCTTCTGTAGCCTTAGATTAGAGCTTTTAAGAAACACTGATTTCTTTGCTTTACTGAAAGTTACCAGGCTTATTTGAATGGGAGGGCTAAGCTGGCACACATGGAGAAGGTCTCCATAAGCTAGCAATGTGTGCCCAAATAACCAGGCAGGGGAAGGTGTATCTGAGAAAAAACAGTTTTGCTTTTTAAATTATTAGAAAATGTTCTTGTTGCTTGTGAAGAACATTTGACTGGGAAATCAGACTATCCAATCTGGACAATATTTCCCCAAAAAGATGTCCTTCACTCAAGTTCAAATAATTATACCAACTGACTACAAAAATCATCGTGTTGGCTCAGGTGCTTACCTCTTTCTATGGAAGACATAGAGCATGATCACCAACCCTCCCACGATCAACAGGATGGCGACGGGCAGAGCAATGATCAGGTGGATGAAATTCTCATATGTTGCTGCAGAAACAAGAAGGAAACAGTACGGTGTCACGAGGTGAATGATTCGCTCATCTCATTGTCTTAAACTTTGGTTGGAAGTATGAAAAACACTCTCTGCAAATGCTTTTACTTTCCTATCACACAAAGGGGTTTTCAAGGCGAACAGTATCAGGAAATAACAAGCAAACAAGCTGAGTTATTTGAAGAAAAAAAAAGATAACTAAGTACAGGCTGAGGTACATACTCCTTTTTGCAGACATGTTAGTACCTGAACCACCAAGTCATCTCACCAGTCCTGGACTCCTTTGTAAAGTAAAGGATATTCTGATATAACAGCTTGAATGATACACTCAAGGGAAATAATCTTTGTGTGTAGTTTTGTGGAAATGTGCAATTTGCTGAAATAAATTGAACAAATTTTTATGTGTACATTCAAGCCACGTTGACCTTTATGTGTCTTAAGATGGTTCCATGATCAATTTAAACACACACACACGCACACACAATGCTACTCTGAATTTTCCAAAACTACGTGAAAGAGGGTAAAGTCTGAGAGCACCAGGGCTGCTGCAGCATTGTCACTAGTACTTGTGTGACAGGTGATGAGCTGGGCAACAGAGCTGCAACGCAGATCTACACTTCCAGAAACTCTGCCTAAAGCAACAACTGAGTATGTCCGTAGCTAGAGAAAAGGGTGCACACAGTGTGGGGGTGCAGAAGGGAGGGAGAGGAGACAGGCAAAGGATGCTCCTCAAGGAAAGTTCTTTTTGGCCTGAGTCTTGAGGGAGAATGGCATGTTTTTCCATGGGTAAATAGTTTCCCAAGGAGAGAGATGACTTGCAGATGATACTAGAGGAATACCACGGCCACTGATGATGGGCTTTGCTCAAGCTAAGTGGTTTCACTCCATCCTTCAGATTAAAAGGAGCCAGTGAACTCCTTCCAAGCCAGACGTAAACTGATGAGACTCATGCATTGGGAGACAGCTATGTCTGAGGCCAGACAGAGGCCCTTTGGCCACTGCCATGTCTTGAAGAGTTGGAAGGGCATGCTCTTCTCCTTGGACATGCTGGGCATGTGTTATTTACTTCAGACCTCAGGAAGAAACAAGCAATATCACAGAGATGACCTAGTTTTCATAATAGCCACAACTGACACAAGTAGCCCCAGCCCCATAATACATACAAGCAAGCTGTGTACTAATGGCAGTAGGTGTGGCAACAGTGAGGCTGGATTCCAAGATATGTTACAGACAGAATCCATATGATTTAAGTTACAATAAAAAGCAAAGTGGTTGGAGAAAAGGACGAGTGAGGGACAGCGGTGATATTTCTTACTTGGGTGACCAATGGATTATGAAGCCACAGAGTTAAGGACCTAAAAAGAATAGAGGTATTTTGAGGGTAGCAATTTGGATTTTGGTGTAGGGTACAAAGAATATGTTGTACCCATTGGACATCAAGTACAAATGTCTACTTGGAAATGGGCTTGCAATTCACTGGGGATAAGTTCATGGATCAAAACTCATCCATCATTGATACATCTCTAAAAACTGTTATTTGTGGTGGCATACACCTTTAATCCCAGCATTGGGGAGGCAGAGGTAGGAGGGTTGCCATGAGTTTGAGGCCACCCTGAGACTACGTAGTGAATTCCAGGTCAGGCTGGGCTAGAATGAGACCCTATCTCAAACAAAACAAAACTGTTATTTTTTGCTCATTAAGAATGATTAAAATTGAATTATTTTAAAAAACTGATTATTTTTAATCAAGAATCTTTCAAAATAAGCAAAGGTTGAAAGCATCTTCCAATTCCTGAAAATACTCCCAAGGCATCATTGCTAATGGGAAGCTAGTGAGCTTTTCTTTTTTCCCCAAGGGCTATTTCCTATATTTGTATTGCTGATACTACTGGTCAGGTTGTACTGTGTTCTTTTTGAGTTTCACATTTCAACAGGGACACGGAGAAACTGGAACACATCCACAGGAACAAAATGATTGAATGGCTGGAAAATTGGTCTATGTGACTGGGCTACAAGAAAAGGCCGAAAGACCTGAGAATATTTAATCTGGAGAGGAGAGGTCTAAAGGGTAATTTAATAGAATTCAAGCACACAGAACCTTCCTGAAAAGAGCAGGCGCCAGAAAGCTTGCTTCCATCTCCTGAGGATTAAACATGAGGAAATGAGACTAAACTGTAGCAGGAGTCTTGCCTGACATAAGCAAAAGCTTCCCAGCAGCAAAGCCAGCATGCAGTGGTAATTTCCCCATGGAAGATGCCAACTTCTGCTGGAGAAATGCCATCAAAGGGCCTCTTGGATTCCCCAGTGGAGTCCTGGCCTCACAGGGTTACAAACAAAACAGCAAAGACATGTCCTTTCTCAGAAAAGCCAAGCTCACTCGGCTCCTAAAGCCAAGGCATCTGTTTCAGAGACTACAGCCCAAAGCCAAATTCCTAGACCCAGACTCTGTTCCTTAGGTGACATGCAGGGGGTAGGGGAGAGGGAGAGCAAGAAAACCACTAGGAAGTCTAGAGAAAGCTGCAGGAATATTTTGGTCAAAGGTGTTAGAAAGGTGGCACAATGTTTGATTATCTCCTAAAGGCCTGTGTTTCAAATGTTTGGTTTCCAGTTTATGATGGTATTGGGAAGTGGTGGTAACTTTAGGAGGTGGAACCTAGTGAGAAGAAGCTAGGCCATTGGGAGTGGTGTCCATGAAGAGGACTGTGAGGATCTGACCCCTTTCTCTCCAAGTCCCTGCAAAGACCATGAGGTGAGCAGTTTTGCTCCATCATACACTATCTGGCATGATCCTCTGACTCACTACTACCCAAAAGTAATAGAGCCAACTGACCATGCACTCAAGCCTCTAAAATAAATACCCCAAAGAAATCTTTCCTCCTTCCAGAATTATTATTTCAGGTATTCTGTCACAGATACAGGAAGCTAACATAAGGTAAGATTAGGTCAACTAAACTAAATGTGAAAATTTATATTATTTTAAATTATAAAATTATCTAAGTATCCGATTACTCCTAAATCCCATATCCAAGCAAAGTGCAATAGAAAGCACATAAAGCTTTAGTTTAAAATTTTATTCATTCCTGTCCGTTTGCTATCTGTCACTGTGACAATTTTTGAGTATCTTTGGACATCTGGTTAGAACATCTTAAAATTTTTCTTTAATTTTAATTGACATAAAATTATACATACATGTAATTTATCATGTACAACATATTTTGGAAAGTGTATGCATTGATTTAATTATTACCTCAATTGTTTAGCATTTCTTATGATCACAAAACCTACTTTCTTTGAAATATTAAAGAATTCTTATTAACTAGTTAGCATGTTGTCCAACTGATCTCTTAAAGTTATTCCTTTATTTTCTCCCATCTAACTGAAATTTTGTATTCTTTGACCCCCTAGCTCCCACCCATAATCACAATTCTACTTTCTATGAATTCAACTATTTAGATTCTACATATAAGTGAGTTCATTTATCTTTCTGTAATGTCCTGTGCTCATCTGTGTCATGAATACTCATCTGCTGGTGGAAACTTAGGTTATCTCCATTGCTTGGCTACTGTAAATAATGCTGCAATAAACAAGGGAGTTCAGGTTTCTCTTCAACATACTGACTTCATTTCTTTTGGATACACATGCAATATTGGGATTGGCTGAGACCTGGTGTTAGTTGCAATCCATAAAAGACCAATACTCTAGACCCAGGATTCTTGTTTGGCAAAGCTGAACTGTGATTTTTGGTGGAGTGTAGTAAGGAACATGATATTGTGTCACATTTGAGCACATTATTTCTCTCTCTCTGTAAATATATATATGTAAATATATGTTTATATATAAATATATATAAAAATATATATATAGTATGTGGTCATATAATCTACAAACAAAAAATGATCTAAAATTGATTTTCTAATAAAATTTTTGAAAACTCAATATAGATGTAATTTCACCAAGCAAAACACAAAATTTGTGGTCAAATATGTGGACCTTGTATTTGTATATTTTACAAAACTTAGTTTTAAATCAGAAGCCATCACATAGATTCTAAGAACTCTGTCTTTTCAATGGATGGAACGTAGCTTGGATCATTATCAGCCTTTGTGCACATGTTGAGTGCTATGTGCATCCCATGTGTATCAGTGGTTTAAAATTGCATCTGTTTCACAAGGTAAAGGGCAAGCACCTTTAGCAGAGATGTTGTCATGGAGATTTCTGCCCTAGAACAGTCAGACTTGATGACTGCTTGGGTTTCTTTCACCTCTTAAGATTCCAATCCAACTTCATTGACCAGGAGATGGAATGGTCTGCTTCATGCTTTGTAAACTGCCTTTGCACAGAAGCCAGGGTGAAAGCCAAGTATCTTCTGGCTTTCCAGAGGTTGTACCACCTTCTTCCAGTTTCTCTCATGAGTAAAGACCCAAGGCTCAGCATCTCCCTGTAGTGGCACCTTAGTGTGACCCCTTGGAAAGCTGGCTAACTCTATCCAACTGAAAATCAGACAGCCTCAGACACCCACCCAAGTGTTCTGAACCCCAGCTTTAGGTTTCCGTGCTTCTCCCTCACAAGTCTTACTTTTAGCTGGGACATAGAAGAACACAGGATCTGTCCATGACCCATTCCCAGAGAGAGATGTAGCCTGAATCCGGGCTGTATAATTTCCTGGGTTTAGTCGGTTTAGCTTGGCCCCTCCAAACTTCCGGTATTCCTGTCTGGACACACATTCCCGCTGATCCTGGGGAAATAAAATGCATGTGTCCATTTCCTACAAACACGAGAACAATCTGGCACATGCCAGCTCAACCCACCCTGCTGGTGATTCCAGCTGCCCAACATCTGACCACCTGCCTGGCCGTCAATAGGAGGAAAGCAGTCACTTCTTAAAGGCAATCTTAAGTGACTCCAAACACACCCCAAAATGGAATCAAACATACTTGTAATCAAAAAGATGTTAGAAAGATGGATATAGCCTGTGCTGTAAGGTCTTTTTCTACAATGGGAATGTTGGAGTGAGAAGTAGTCCCTAGACCACAGTTCACTCACAGAGCATGGAGGACCCAAGTCCTCCTTTACTTAGTGTGTGCAGCTCAGCCGGCCAGCAAGTAACACGTGTGGTGCTGCACATGCTCCCAACACGGATGGAAAGGCACATAGACGCAGGCCACGGCCCAGTCTTACCTCGACTTGTGACCCGTACTTTATTTCGTACATTAGAATCAATCCATTGGGGTTCTCAGGTTCTGGCCACTTTAGAAAGATGGAGTTTTCAGGTCTTGCCTCCCAGGTCACAGGTCCTGGAATGTCATCTGCTCCCTCTGTAAAAGAATGGAAACAGTGACACAGTTGGATTTAGGTCTGCAGGAGAGTCCATAAATGCCGGGCTAATTTGAGAATAAATCTTCCCTCAACCCACACGTGCAAGACCGTGGACAGAGACCACATGGGCCATTCACACACAACAAAGGTTTAGAAATTGGACTTGACATCTCAAGATGCCTCCCAAACTTGTGACCAAGTACAAGAGGAAACTCATGGCCACCTAAGTAACTTTCTTCTGGTCTGCTCTCCCACCAAACACAGCACCACTGCCAGGGTATAGCCAGCTGCAACAGCATGCAGAGAGAGCCTCCACCCAAGGACAGACCCTCTATAGCCTGTGTCCTCTGCAGCACCTGTAACTTCCATGTGGGGGTGAGGGCTGCTTACAAAGCTAGGAGGAAGTGGCCAAGACACTGGTGCTCAGAGCAAGCGAGCTGTCTCTGCTATCACCTAACCACTCAGCTACTGTTGACCTTCCTTATGAAAGCAAGGTGCTGAACACAAGCCGTGCAAAGTAACAGCTGAGAGAGGCTCCAGGAGGTAACCTGATCTGTCTCTCAGGAACAGGAGACTGAGGGTGGGTTGCATGTGAGTATCAGAATCATTCTCAGAAGGCCCCCATCCCTCTTTCCCTTTCTTTCCTTCTCTCTCTCTCCCTCCCTCTTCTCCAAACTGGTTATTTCATGTTCTTTCTACTACTTTGTCCCTCCTGCAACTAAAAGACTGGGCAGTTCACCACCTTCAAGGTAGATGAGTGAACAGCCATCTGGACATCAGGTAGCATCTCACAAGGGAAACACAAAGCCAAAGAAGCATGGCCATAGATTACTCAAGTTGACCTTGAGGAGAATTGATGACTCTAAACCAAGGCAGCTGCTTTAGTTTGGACTTGGAGTGTCCCACAAAAGGCCAATGTGTATGATGATCAAAGGTTCTTGGTCTCTAGCCCATGGCAACACCGGGAGGAGATGAGGCCGGGTTGAAGGAAGTTAGATCACTGGGAATCTGCTTTGTAAGGGGGTATGGGAGTTCAACCCTTCCTTTCTTTCTTCCTAGCTGCCCTGAGGTGAGCACTTTGTCTATCACACATTTGTGCCATGATGTACGGCATCACTGCAGGTCCAAAAGTGATGGGACAAGTGCCCATGGATGAAACTTCTGAAACCATGAGCCAAGCTTCTTACAAACCTTCTTGTAAGTTGACTAGCACAGGACAGTGTGAGTGTACCACATGGACCAGTGGAGGAATAGGAACCCTGCAGGAAGCTTTGAGCACTTTCTTTGGAGAATGGCCAGGTAGGCTGTCATGTTGAGGGCACAGACTTTATTCTGGACAGCTGGACTCTGTACCAATGATCATGTAGCCCTTGATAGCACTGAGTCTAAGGGCTGTCACCTGGGGTGGCAGCCCCATGTCTACAAGACACTGTCTTCTGCTCCAGGCTTTGAGTGGCTAAAGGGCTAGCTGCCGTACCTGCAGGCATGGTTCTTGCAAAGACAAAGTTGGAGGCACTGCAGCCCAGCTTCTCAGCCTCATGGTTGCAGCTGTGGATATCGATGCGGTACAGTGTGAACGGCCGTAGATTGGAAATGACAGTGATCTCCTTGTTATCCACTCTGCTCTCAAAGAACGGGTATTCTGTCTCCAGCTCTTCTGGGTCTGTGATGTTGTAGATGTCTGCCAACGTGGTGTTCCTGCTTCGGCTGGACATGGTGGTGTTGGCCACTTGCATGACATCTCTCCGCTTCCTTTCAGGTCTATAAGGAAGAGAAGCTCAACTGTTAAGTGCTTTCACCCACTTGTTTTTGTTCTGACCCCAGCTGAGAATAACAGAGGAGAAAACCTAACCTTGAAATCAAAGAAACTATTCAGGCTCCTTGGAGAAGACCCAACAAATAGCACGGGGATTTCCTTCTTCATGATTCAGCTTGTGTTCTCTATTCTGTGCCTTCAGAATCAGCTCCCATGGCCAAGTAATCCCTCAGTGTTACCAGGAAGCAAACAATGCCTTAGCTACTCTTGGCCAGGCAGGATTCTGTTTCATCCGACTGCTAGTGCTATCTGGTCTCAAAACAGATAACGGAGCATGAAATGGAACAAACCTACCAGCCCCCATAAGACTGGTGATTAGGGGCTGACAGGAAAGGTGAGGCATGCTGCTCAGGCCCGAGACACATAGGGCGGAAGTCCACAGTGGTGGCTTCTTCCATCTTCTCTGAAATAAAACTGCCCCAGTTTGAACAGCAAGCATGTGCCTGAACACCAGGACCTTTTCTGGGGCACAAGGGCTCCTGTTGATTGATGTCCCCAGCATCTAGGGTGTGCCGTCCTGGAGGTCTATCAAGCCTGGCTTAGCTTCCTGCTTAGGAGTGGGCACCTGTGGCCTCCCCAGAACCCTGCCTACTAGAAGGAGGGGGTCCTTTTCTTTATCAAACCTTAAAAACAGGTTTTTTTTAAACATTTACAGGAACCAGGAAAATAGAACACAATGCAGGAGAAGCAAGCCGATGAAGTATCAACAGCCCTCAGGTCAGCATGGGCAAACCCTGGGAAAACTGTCGAGGCTATTGACTAGCATTGTCCATTTTATGGACAGGCAGATGGGGAGGGGAATAAATGGGATGAATTTCATCTGCTAAGAAAACTGAGTTTGAGGCAATGAGGAAGCCTAGAACCTGGAAGTCTTAAGTATAGAGGAGAGTAGCATCAGAGATCAAGAGCCCATGCATGGAGGGAGATACCCCAAAAGCCAAGCCCCAGGCCTTTTGTTGGTCCCTGAGCCAAAAACTGGAAGGGGAAGGCAGGGAGCAAGGGAGATGGCTGCAGGATTCCAGTCTGCTTGTCCCAAGGAGTCCCTTATAAAATCTGTCACTGCTTGACAACATGCCAGGCCCCATTAAAGGCAGAAAAAGCCAACAAAGAGCTTATTCCCAAAGTCAGAAGGCTACAAAGTCAGACATTTACATTTATTGTCATGATGCTAGAGAGGGAAGAATTAGGATGTGAGGGCACTAATCCACCATGCTCACTCCCTGCAAACCACCCCCTTCCTTCCTGGAAGGAAAGACACAAGAAACCACATTCATTGTTTGAGAGACCTCCTTCAAAATGTTACCAATAAAGGTCTTGTCCTTCCTTCAACGCTAACACAACAAAGACTTGTATCTACAAGGAAGAAGTCACTTGGGTTTGATACTGGATCCACCCAGCCACCTCCACTGAACTAGGATTATGCCTATAAGTATACTAAGCAGTCTTCTTATTTGTAAACTTCATACTTCTGTTACTGTGGTCAGGGATGAGGGTGGGAGAGGACAACATAAAGCATTTGAAGATGGGGTTTAGTCGAAACAAGAGTGACCCATACCTAATTCTTTGTCAATAGCTATTTCCAAATGGTGTGATCAATAGCATACATTATTACACATTTTCCTCACTCCATTCCTTGCAATAATATATGACTGCTGGGAAACCTTTCTTTTTTTTTAAAAAAAAAAAAAAAACAATTTACCTATTTTCAAGCAGAGAGGGATAGAAAGAAGAGAGACAGACAAAGAGAATGGGCACACCAGGGCCTCCAGCCACTGCAAATGAACTCCAGATGCATGTGCCACTTTGTGCATCTGGATTTACATGGGTACTGAGGAACTGAACCCAGATTGTTAGGCTTTGCAGACAAGCACCTTAACTGCTGAGCCATCTCTCCAGTCTGTGGAAAACCTTTTTTTTGCAACATCAGTCAACATATTAACTAGAGTATACAAACTATATGGCATTTGAAAAATGAAGATGGCGTCCAGCAAAAGGCATTTCAGAAAGCAGCTTTACAAACCCTAGCTTCCATTCTACTAGAAAGAGCCAGGATAAGTGGGATAGCACCCAAAAAAACTTGTTCTTAGAAATGAAATGAAAGCTATACAAATAGGGTTTGGACAGTTCAGTTGTGAAACAAACAAGGAGATGTCATTGTTTGTCACCTGGGCACTTCATCCTTATCAGGACTTGTATGGATATCAGATTTGTGCCACGGTAAGAGGCAAAACCCAGCAAACACAAACGGTCAGGTTTTGTGGCACCTACTGAGGCTAAGGCAGGAAAGTCACAAGTTTGAGGTCAGCCTGGGCAAATCAGCAAGGCAGTGTAAAAGAGCCAAGGGTGTAGCTCAGTGGTATAGCACTTTCCTAGCACATGTGAGACCCAGGTGTGGTGGTTTAGTTCAGGTGTCTTCCCCCCAATAAATCTGTATCTGAATGTTTGGTCCCCAGCTGATGGCAATTTTGGAATTAGAACCTTATTGGAGGTGTGTTCTTGGGGGAGGGCTTATAGGTGTCATAGCCAGCTTCCCCTTGTCAGTATTTGGTACACTCTCCTGCTGCTGTTGTCTACCTGATGTTGGCCAGGAAGTGATCCTCTGCTCATACCACTGTTTTTCCTGCCATCATGGAGGTTCCCCTCGAGTCTGTCATCTAACATAAACCCTTTCCTCCATAAGCTGCTTTGGTTTGGTTCTTTCTGCCAGCAGCAAAGAAGCTAAATGCAGTTATCAGGGTTTAGTCCTCAGTTTTGAAAACAACAACAACAACCACCCAACCCAATAATAGGTTTTATAAGTTGTGACCTCTCACCATCTATGCTCATTTCATGAAGAGAGAACTGAATATCAGACTTGTTACAGGAGACAGAGAGTGAGGCTGCATGAACGGATTAAGGTATACATCATGCAGGAAACTTATTTAAAATCCTGCATGCATCCACATCAACCACTTTGCACACACAACCACCTTTACATCACTTAACCTGGTGTTACATATCTAAGGACAAAAAAAGGCAATGCCATTTGAGTACAGCTAAATATTAGTGTGTTCTGTTAGCTTGTACGCCAGTGGTTCTCGTACTGGAAGTTTAGTCCCCATGCTGGGGACTAAAGTGATAAGAGCTTTAGGATATGGAACCTACCAGGAGATACTTATGTAGCTGGGGTTGCTGCTCTCAAGAGGGATTAATGCTGGTCTCAAGGAATGAGAGTTGTCCTCACGAGAGGGAGCCTTATAAATAGAGCGAGGCTAAGCCCTCAATCCCCATCCAGCTTCCTGTGTGCCTCGTGCTCTCTCCCTCTCACAAGCACTTCTGCCATGATTCTCTGCTCTGTGGCACAACCAGGAAGCCCTAAGCCAGAACAGTGAGCTCTGCACCCTACCTAGCACCAGGTGTTTTGTTAACAACAACAAAATGGACCAGTGACATTGTTTAAGCCCTTTACTCCTAACCTAGTTCCCTGACAGCACCAAGCATGGGAGAGAGCTCCTGGGACTGCTCTCCTGCATACAACTTCTGTGATAATAAGAGCTGCTACTAGCTGAGCCTGTTGGCTGGGTAAATGCAACAAAGGAAAGAGCTTTGATGCTGAGAATGTAGGCCCAAGATCTAAGACTCAGACTGTAAACTAATGGGATGCTGGAGGTCACTGAGTTCTAGTTTTCAAACTTTGAGCTCTTTCCCATCTTTAAGCTTCCAGACTGTAGGAAACACACAAGAACAGTGCACACTACCAGTAAGGCCACCACGTGAACAGCAGTCCTGTGGCCTTCCAGCCAGCAGGAGGTGTTCCTGAGGCTAAGGCAGGAGGGCACACAGCCTGCTCCTGGGCACTCTAGTGATTTTAACTCTGAGAGAGGAAGGGAGGGCAAGAGATCCACCCACCAGCAAGGAGCTCCATTCTCAAAAGGAAAGGTCTTGCTTCTTTCTTTATTCATTCTTTAAAGAAAGATGGCTGTCTTTGACTATGGCACAAATATCAAGAAAGTCACTTCATAGGAAAAAATATTGTTGGTACAACTCAAGAAAGTCTTTAAGGGGAAAGAAGCAGCAATAGAATGAACAACTGCTAAGGTTCTTGGGAGCCTCTGGGGGTGGACTGCTGTAGGCTGGAGCATCTTGTGGGCACATCCTTGGTCGGAATCCAGCCTTGAGGTTGTCTCCAAATTCCTCAATACAATCTTTCAGAAAGAAAGAGAGTCATGGGCAACACCCTATTTCCTCCTTCTCCTGTCTCAGACTTTACTGGCTAATCTGTTCAAGTTTCCTCTTATTAAAAACACACACACACAACTGTTTTGTTTATTATTTTAACTGTGCTAAAGTAAAATGCTAACATATATATCAATAACAAAACTTCTCATTTCAACTATTTTAAGCGTGCACTTTAATGACATTAATTATATTCAGTAACATGTAAACGCTATCATTATTTAAAAAAAATAATTTTTCCCAGTGGCCAAACAAAAAACTATCCATTACAAAATAATTCCCCAGAATTTTTCTTTTTCTGGGTCACTCTACTCCTACCCCTTAAGAAACTCTAAATTGTTACATTTCCTTATTCTATAGATTTCACACATATAAAAACCTTGTTTCATCCTTTAGGGCCTGGCTTTGTGTGTGTTTCATTTGGCATGGCATTTTTAGGGTCCATGCATGTTGTATTACACACCAGAGTTTCTTTTTTTTTTTTTTTTTAATCACTGAATACTGTTCATTGAATGGACATACCAAATTTTGTGTATCTGTACACCTGTTTTGTTTTTATGAATAGTATTATCACTGAACATTTCCCTTCCCTTCCACTTTTGTTCCTACTTTGCAGAAACTGGGACTGGAGTACAGAAGCAGAGGAATCCTTGGGTAGTCTTTTACACTGCTTGTAAAACCCACTTGAGGGGGCACCACCAGCCATGCTTTCACATGGGAAAGCTACCTGGGCACGAAGATGGAGTTGTGCAGGAAGTTCTCAAAGACTTTGCGGTACTCGGCTTCCTCCTTCTCAGCCTGCTTCTCAGCTTCGGTTTTGGGGCAAGCACAGCAAGGCCCTTTCTCGCCACCACATACTTCGGTTCTGGGATTTTCTGTCACCTCTTCCACGTCGATCGTGCCATCAGCGTATTTTCTGATGGGGATTTTGTCTTCTCGGAAAATAGGAGCAGAAAGGAGGGAAATGAAAGCCATGTACAATACGCACGTGAGGAAACAGAACAGAGGAGGGGGCTGATCTGCACCCCAGCACCTGCTGGGCCTGCTTGGCATCATACCTTTGGAGCAGTAGTTATGCTGGTATAGGTAGCCGTCCTGGGGCTGCCGCTGCCACCTCACAATGTAGTAGCTCAGGTTACCATTGGGCAGAGACGGGGGGTTCCACTTCACGATCAGCTGGGAGGAGGAGTTTGATGCCGAAAGAACATCTAAGGGAATGGAAGGAACTGGAAAGAACAAAGGACGATTCAGAAAATGGAATGAAGCTAAGGACCATGTTATCAGGGACTTAATGCAAACCAGCAGAAGGAAGCTGCAAGCCTGACCTGGATATGGACACAGCAATGAATACTGGAATGCAATGAGCTTTGTTTTGAAAAAAATATGAAGTTCCAGTGCCTCCTTTCAGAGCATGCGTACTCAGATAATCTCTGTGCAAGTGCATACTGCCCATGCAGCTGTACATGGGACAAGTTACAGCACTCCAGGTTAAAGATTTCTCAAAATCTACAGCTAACTCACCTCGTTTTCGTCCCTATTATCACTACCACTCATTTCAACAGTGGGAAAACAGACTGATTTGCATTTCATATGAGATTCTGAATTTGGATCACAGGTAAAAGTGGTAAAAAAAACAAAATCAGAGGGGCTGGGGAGTGTGGTGTGTGCATGTGTGTCCATGTGCATGTGTGCACCTGTAAGAGGAACTAGAAGTAGGGAAGGGCTGGAGAGTTCGGTGTGTGGTGTGTGTGTACACATGTGTGCATGCACCTGTAAGAGAGGGATAAGAGGAAAGGTAGAGCAAAGAGCTCGGAAATCCTGTGATCACATTTTGGTGGAATGTCTTGAGACATGACTCTGTAAATCCAACACATAGCTCCAAGTTTTCTTCTATTAGTAAGAACCCAAGTGAACTTTACTTACTACAGAACCCAACTCAAGCCAACATTCTTAAAAGAGGAAAAGGACCATGGACTTGCTCTTATTGGGTTCACAAAAAACAAAACAAAACAAAAACAAAAACAAACAAAAAAACAAGCTTCACTTATTTTGACAGCTTTTTTCAAGCATGGGCCATGCCATAGATTCATGGTCATTCACTTAAGCCTTGGGTTCAATCAAACTGTTTAAAACCTGAAAAGGCAAGCAGCTTTAGGTGAGTCACCCCAGGTTTAAATACCTCTGAGGGATATAGTATGTTGGGAGTAGTTCAAAGCTAACGGAACTGATTTTTTTAAAAATTTGTTTGTGTGTGCGCGCGCATGTGTGTGCTGTGTATGTACACGCACATGCCCTTGCAGCACCCATACACTTGCCCATGGTGGTGTGGGACTGGGAGTAGAATGTCCAGTGAACTATTCTGTCACTTCAGCCTGGTCTTGTTTGGAGCCAGTCTTTAATTCTAGAGCTTGTGGGGTTCTCAAGTTTCTTGGGTCTCTACTCCCCTGGAGGATTGGGGTTATAGGTGCGAATCTGGAGATTTGAACTCCAGCAGTCAGTCTCAGCCCCTCAGGCCCTCGTGCTTGTGTAGGAAGTGCACTTTGCCACTGAGCCATCTCTCCTCCACCCCTAATGCAGCTTTTGCAGAGAAAGCATGATCACTTGATGCCCAGTCAGAGTAGGGTTTCCAAAAATAAATATTTCTCAAACCCAATACTTTATTCCTAGATATTTCAATGATAGATGTCACAAAGCAGAAACAGAGGATGGACCAAGTATTGTCAGCACCCAACACTTGTAAGGTCAGGACCAGGGTTCAGTGAAGGTTTATTCTGCACAGGGTTAGCTTTCTATATTGGGGGAAAGAAAACAGTTTTCTTAAGAATTTGCAATTATAAAGAGAAATCCCCATTTTTCCTCAAACCTGTCACAATGATTTATTGGGAATTAATATTTCCAAATTTTAAGATGAAAAACTTATTCAGCTGCATTTGAACTCCTGCTATAGCAACCGGTGCCTAGAATCTGGACTCGGAACTCTGGGACAAGTTCATTTCTATGAGCCCTTCAGGTTCACTGATGTGATTTTGGCTACTTACGGGTGGGATCACTAAGATGTGATGTGAATTCAAGATTTTCATCATTTTTTTTCTCACCATCCATGCCATGTGTATTTATTTTGTATTAGCTTGTGGGCATTTTCACAACTATTTTATTATAAACATAGCTATTATCAAAGGGTGTTGACTAGTGCAGCT
This sequence comes from Zapus hudsonius, assembly GCA_004024765.1. Lineage (NCBI taxonomy): Eukaryota > Metazoa > Chordata > Mammalia > Rodentia > Dipodidae > Zapus > Zapus hudsonius. The sequence continues at coordinate 38,372 of PVHP010005321.1, forward strand.
GACTGTCCTCCCCCAGCTCCAACAAAGTCCTATGTGGAAACCCTAATCTACAATTGATACTGTCACAAGGGTCCAGTCCTAATCAAGGGAATTCAGTGCTCTTATGAAAAGACTGTCCGAGGAAACTTCGTACACTCTTTCTGCCATGGCTTTCTCTGAATCAAGAAGTGAGCCCAAGTTAGACACTGAATTTGGGAGTGTTTAGAGCATAGACTTCACAAGTTTCTGCTGTTGATAAAGCCAACCCTCATGAGATTATAATCCAAATGGACTATGACAGTGTCCAGATGTAACGTGCATCTTCTTACTTCTAAACTAATCTTTCTATACTTGGAAAATACATACAAATGTTTGGTTTAGTTTCTAGGTTCTAGGGTTGAAAAACAAAGATCAGGAGAGGGGGAGGAATATTTTCATCATAGTCAATAGTTGAAAAATCACAACATGCTTTTATCTACCTCCCTGGAGCCCCCATGGCTACAGAATAAAGACATTAGGGGCTAGTAGTGCTCAGATTAGCATAGCTTCACTTCCCAGACATTTGTATTAAAACAGACAAGAACAGTGATAGAAGCCTGTGCATCCCTAGGAAACCATCCCAGCACCCTGAAGACCTGGGCTCACTGGCAGAGAGCAAGAAGATACGGGAAGGATGGTACCCAGTGCAGAACATGGCTCGCAGTGGGGAGAACAGAACACAGCAGTATGTAGTGATGAGAAGGACAGCAGGCATCACTCTGCTGGTCCTACAACTACAATTCATCACAACTATAGGGAGCCCACAAAGAAGCCCAGAAAGGTGGGACTTGTCTGGTGGGTGGCTACCTGAAGCATTGGTGCGAATGTATAAGATTTCACTCTTGGCCCCACGGATATGGTCGCTTTCCACCATGGTGAGGGTCACGGCCTTGACATAGACAGCATACTGAGTCCAGGGCTTCAGCCCATGCAGTAAAATGCCAGGCTCCCCCTCCTTGTTGGGAGGCAGGTCCACATCCACCATGTTCCAGCTGTTGGAGCCACAGGCATCCTGCCCATCATATTCCGTAACATTTTTAAAGGGTCTGAAAGATAATCAACCAAAGCCAGAGAATGTTGAAGGGTGCTCAAAAACCTTCCTCAGGGGTTGAGCATGTCACATTTTCTAAAACAGGAATTCCAAATAAAACCCATCATCAGTTAGATTTATATACATGGATAAAATGAAGCATCTGGCTTCAGAGGCTCACCAGTTATGCACTACAGAACTGAATAATCTGCCTCAGGAAGTTGGAGTTCTATAGTCACAGGGATTAAACATTCTGCCCTTTAAGAACACATGCTGATGTGATTTTTCTCTCTTTTCAACTGCAGTTTTCCCCGCTACTAAGAAAAACCATGCAATGATAGTTTAATGCAAACATCAGATATGGATGAAGAGTAACTGGAGAAAATTGACTCTTTTAACCAAAAGAACAGAAGTAGTTTCTAAAATCGAAACTGCTCATAGCTCGTTTTGATGCTTAAGTATCTCATAATATTCAAATATTTAGTTTCCAGAGCAATTAAATCTCAGAAACTAGAATCTACTCTGTAGTGAAATTACCAGCTGACATTGTCAATGTATTGGCAGTCTTTTCAAAGAGAATGTTCTCCACAAATGCATGTCTGGGTAAGGATTCTACATGTATGAGAGGAAAGGGCCAATGGCTACTTCCTTCTGAAACAGACATAACATAAACTGGCTGCCATCACAATGTAGGCCATGGGGGACTTCCATAGATACAAACACTGAAGGCAGAAGAATCCCAAGCTTCCGTTTCTCATCAGCTGTAACAATTCCTAATACCTTGGGTCCAGCAGCTAGAAGGATGCTGCTTTTGATAGTTCTGGATCTTGTTTTAGGAAAGCCAAGCATATGCTTAAAGGGATGACTAGGCAGACTGGGAAACCAATGGAACACAGGCGGTCCCTCCACTGCTGGAGGGCTCATGACCCCAGAGCAGAGTCTGGCACAAGCCTGTGCATAGAGTGGAGAAGACAGTGGACTAGTGCAGAGCTACTGCAAAGAACTGTCTATCCTGGAATAGGGGTTCATGAGCACAAGGCTGAAACTATGCTTCAACAAAGTCCCCATTACAGATGACACTTTGGATAGAGCCAATTCTCTAAAACAACCAACCTTTTCCTGTTTGGGTTGAACTCACTCAAACATTTTTAATGACCCACTAAGCAATGAAAAATTCTCAAGCTAGCACTTTCCTGATTGTGGCTGTCATGGGACGGTCATGGGACAGATGTCATGCGATGGCTGGAGAGCACACATGCGATAAAGTGGGGTCACTTGGCCTGATCATTCATGGGGATCCATTGACTCTATGCAGCGAACTCATACAATAGCCAAAGGACTGGCCATACCCACCCTAAGCCCTGCCAACAGAATGGCAGCCCCGACAGAAACTCACGCTTCCTTGTAGTAAACGGTGAAGCTGATGAGATCCCTGTAGTCCGGAGGCCGGTACCGGTGCCAGGTTATGATAATGCGGTTCTTCCAGGTGGTAGTGGAGGTGAAATGTAGAACGTCACTTTCACCTGGGGCACACAGGCACATCCATGAGCGACAGAGATTCACATGTCTATGAAAAGTCTGTCTGCTTGCTACTTCCCTCCTCCCCAAACAAAGCTGGCTGTCTATGCTAAATCCTTGTCTCAAGTTTGTAGGTAGTTTTTTCACTTCCCATTAAGAACCCAAGCCTTTCACTGTGGAGCTCCTAGAGGATCATTAGGTTGTTTTAATTCAGTCTATTGTACTGGGGGAATGGGGCATGAGCCTGTGAGAAGGACTTCAGTGAATAAGGTGGCCTTACATTTCTGCCCATCTCTAGGATTCTGACTTCCTAAGGAGAGCTCGCAAACCAGACTAAGTCTTCTGAAGGAGGGTGGTACATGCTCTGGAGGTGTGAGACCCCAAGGGAGCCACACAAAGGAGCTTCTCAAAATGGAAGGACATGGGAGGGCTCCAGCCAGACCTAGACTAGATGCCACACTGACCATACCATGGCCTTGGCAAGTCCTCTGTTCTGTGGCAGACGTGCCTGGCCAGTGACAAACACCACCCCCAGGGGTACAGTCCTATTCCCCACAATTGTCCAAGTCCTACTGCGTGCCAAGGCGCTGAGGCCAAGAGATTGAAGGCCATACAATGCTAAGGAACCTTCTGGGAAATGTACTCAACTGAAATCCAGAAAGCACTGCAGGACCTGCTGAAGTGTTCCTTAGATAGAAGCCCTGATTGCCCTTTCAAAGGAAAATAAATGGCTGCTGTGTTCATGCGGTAGGTCAGGCTGACTGGCTTTAAGGATAAGGCTCTTTTGCTACAGTTCAAATGGGCAGTAGGGCAGAAGCTTAGAGGGGAAGAGGAAAGCTCTAGCTATGCATACCTGCTCCCCCTCTAGGCAAATCTGGACAGCCACCAGACAAGCAAGGCTAATGCTAAGCAATTCACAGATTTGCTTCACTATGAGTGTGTGCACATGCACATGTGTGTGCAAATAATCCTTGATCACAGAAATGACTATTTTTTCCCCTAGTTCTCTAAAACCAAAAGTGTATATCTTTTTAAAAGTCTTATTATGTAATCCAGGCTGGCTTCCAACTTGTTATCCTCCTAGCTCAGCCCCATGCTGGGATTACAGGATGTGACCCCATGCTTGCAGAGGCACAGCTCTCTTAAAAGCTGTTTTCCATACAGCGTCAGAGGAAGCGCCTAGATAGTTGCTGGTTGACTAAGGCAGAGCTCCAGGTCCATAAACCTCAAGGTCAAAGTTCTACCTCCAAAACAAGGTTATAATTACATTGTTCAGAATTTAGAAAGCACTATGAACTCAAGGATGTGGGCTTATCTTCTTTGTATTGGGGGTGCAGAGCAAGGAGGAGGTTGGATGTAAGGGCCAGGTAGCCCGAGGCTTCTACCCCATTACATGGGAGAGCAAGGCACAGCTGGTCTGCTCACAGGGCTGAAGTGGGCTGGCTCTTCTTTGACACAGGCTCTAAGTGTATGTTCATACAGAAAAAAGATATTTAACTGTGCATTCTGTAAGAGCCAGTTTAAATATTTAGCACACAAAAACAGATGATCAGGAAAATGCATTTCTATGAATATATCAGATACCTGCCAACTATTAACTGAAAACATGTGGAGAAGCAAGGTGCTAGCTAAGATGGCCCGGCCATCCCAGTGAGACTGCTTATGAAACCATGAGCCCGACTGTTGGAGCTCCGTAGCTATGACTGGGAGTCATAGTTGTTTGAACGTCATCACTCACAAGACGCTCTCTCTCCGTTGTTCCTGGTGTTTATGTCCCCTTTACTCTGGCGTCCCTTTGTCCCTGTTACTTCTTCCATGCGGTAAATTTCAGAAACACACAGCTTGGGATTGAAAGCGAAGTACATTTTCCCTGACTTGATGGTCAGGTTGCGGTGGTCCCAGTCCCATAGCTGCTGCAAGTTCTGGTTGTCCAGGACATAGAAGGAGTAGTTCCTAGAAGCACACAAATTGCCATTAGTGTACCTGCTGTGCCCACAGTCCCCTCCAGCTGACGCAGATCCACACTGCTGCATGTGTGGCTCTGTACACATTTCCATTACCAACAAGAGACTTGCTCACTGACAGTTGGTGCAGCAAGGTGCTGTGAACACTGGGAGCAAGACGTGTCCAAGGACAACATATTGAAGTCGATAGTACGTTAATTAATTTTATGACCTCTATTACCAACACATAAAGCTCACCATGGACGATGTTCCTCGAGTCATTCCCTAGAAATGCCTTTGGTTATTCTTCTCAGAGCCAGGTATGTACAATGCACTTGAAATCAGTCCATGGGAAAATAGACATGCTCTGCTACTCAACCGGAACAGCTTACATACTTGTAGCAAAGTCTGCCATTATCCTTGGGAGTAAATCCTACCCGTGCCCAATCAGCAGTGCATGATGGGATGGAGACAGACTGGCTGCTCTCTCTCCTCCACACTTGCTTTCTACACTGAGAAGCCGTCGTTTCAGTCCTGGGGGCTAGAGGGATGAGAGATAAGCAATCCCCCTGGGTAGCTGGACTCAGTGTCTGGCGTAACAGTTTTCCAAGTTCAGTATGTAAAAAGCTTGTTTCCAGTGTGGGGCCTCAGCCTTATACTCAGAGCTTCTGATCCCAAGGCCTGGGGAGGGCCAGGTTTATGGATCTCTGAAACAGTCAATGCTGAGGCCACCAATCCTGGGCCCACAGTTTTCTGTAGGAAAGCTGCAGGTATAACAAAGGCTGAACTCCAGCAAGGTGCTAGAGGCCCAGAGCCTACCAGGTTGGGTGTGGTTCTTTTCCTATAGCCAAGTTATCCACAGAGAGAAGGCATGGACAGTGAGCAGGAGCAGGAGAGACTGACAAGAGGAGCTCATCACTGGAGAGACAAAAAAGCAGCTCAGGGGTCTGAAGCAAGATCCTGCCTTTCTCAGGTTCCCAGAGAACCTGCAGGCAGTGTCACGGCTGATTAAGGGTCTGTTCCCTTTGGATCTCAAATTCTTCCTCTCCTCCTTGCTTCTCTTGCCACAGTTTCCCTCCCCTCCAGGACTTTCTGAACACAGAGCAATTTCTAAAATCTACTCACAGACTCCTCTGCAGAGCCACAAAGAGCCCGGACAAAAGAACCCCGCAGTCCTCCTCTACACTCATAGGGACTTGATTCCACCCAGACTAAGAAAAACTCACCAGCTGGTTCACGCTCCGTCTGGGCCTCACCTAGAGTAAGGCCCGAGCTATAGCTATAAAGCTGCCGAGTTATCCTACTCATTCTTTTGAGAACTCACAAGGGGATTTCAGAGGCAAAGGCCCAGGACCAGAAATGCCATTAGTCATGATGGCATCAGCCACAGGCAGCACTGCTTACTCACTCTTATTCCCAGGACAAGGGACAGGAACAGGTGACACATGAGCTCCCAGTTGGCTTTAAGAGTCCTTGTGTGTAGAGGAGTCACAGAGCTGAGGTGAAATCCACCCCACCAGCTTAAAACCCTGGCCTCCTTGAGCACCTGACCCTCTGCTCACACGTGCTCAAGTGGGGATTCAGTGAACCAGCAAGTACTCTAAACTGCACCTCTAAAACCAAGACAGGCAGGCAGCTCACAAGCCTGTCTGTAGCCTCTGATTATCAAACGAATGGTTAAATACTTGCAAGCCAACAACCCTATTTTTCTCTCTCCTATGTCTTGGAAGAGGAACCTAAGACATTGCCCAAAGGAATCCAGACCACAACAAGGCTATGTGCCCTGGGGATGTCCTGGGATACGGGCTGGTTAGATCTGCCATCCCTGGGTGTGGAAACCCATCTATGTCTACTCTCACGGATGGTCAGGACAGCCCCATACCTTAGGAGAGGTGGAAACAGATTGGTCCCATCAAAAGCCCATCCTAGCTCACAGAATACTTCTAGGTCTAAAGGAAACTGCAGGGTCAACCCTAGCTCCAATGAGTCTGACTGCTCCCAAGTGTATGAGAGTTCCCCACCCATGCCTAGGAGACACAAATCTTGCTGGTGCAGAAACCTTTCAGCCAGATGTAAGGGGTAATTAATCAGGTCAAACTTCCATCTCAATCTAGGCCAAGGCCTCTTTTAGTAAACTAATTTCACTAGCAGGAAATAGAACTGCACTGAAAATACCTTCTGAACAAAGCATTCTTCTCCCCAGGGAGGAAGCATGAATTATAAACCAGGAATCTGACACATGAATGGCAGGCACAGAGAAATTCTGTGTATTTGATTAATCACTTTGAAAAGCAACATTATCTTTTTACAGTAAACACAAATATTGTTTACAACGATCAGAAGGCTGGGAGCCAAACTGCCAGCATCAATACAACCCAGGCATTATGGAGCCTCTGGAAGGTAAAGAAGAGGAAAAATAAAACCCTCCTCAAAATAATAATCAAGCCATTCCAGAACCACCTGTCAATACTGCTCCTGTTTATTCCAACTCTGGTTTCGGGCCTGCTTCCTCCTAAGTCTTCCCCATGATTAGGTGAAAATTAAGAGACGGTCCAAAAGGCAGAAATCTGTCTACATGCCTTCAAAATACTAATATGCTTACGGTTTTATTGTTTCCTAAAGGAAATAACTATTTAAGGAAATTGCTCAGTAAATGTGATTTCATAAATTGTTTCTAAGCTCACTGCCTTTACATTCACAGAATATTTTAAATTTGAGTTGTTTATTTTTTTCCTTAGTTCCCACAGGCTGAATGATGCCCGGGTTTTTACTGATATTGGTATCTTAGCTCTCAGCCTTCTCAATGTTGCAAATAAGACTTTGTTTCTCTACTTGGATGTGTTCCACTTGCCAATCAGTACACTGGCTGTGGTGGTTGTGAGTAAGTGCTTACCTCTGTAAGGGCACTGCCACATCATCAGCATGGATATTCTACATAGCCATTAGTGCCCAGCGCACACTGGGCTGTGACTTGTGGCTCTTAGGGGGGGGGCAGTGCCACTGTTTCCTCTGCAGATAGGGAGGGAGCCCAGGGAGTCACAACTGCAGCAGAGCTGAGTGGCACTTGAAAGACAGCCCAGGGAAAGGGCCTGGACATATGAAGATCCTCCCCTCCCCTTGTGAAAGGCCACCTCTGGACAGTTTGCTCAGCTTCTCCTGGGCTGTGGCTTCTCAGCTACAAATGAGAGTGTCTTTGCTGCTCTCTTCTGGCCTCCAGACCAGTTGGAAGAATCAGATGAGCTAAATATAAAAGGATGCTGTGAGCTTTGAATCACGTCACAAAGGTGTGGGATGACCTGTGCAGCTTTCTGAAGTGAAGTCCCCTGAACAAAGTCACAGAGAATAGGCAAGTCCTGAGCCTTGACATACGGGGCTGGGCCTGAGGCCTCTAGCTTATGCAAGTTGGAAGGGACATTCCCCACTGTCAAGCTTATCTATTGAAAGTAAATCTACAAGTACACAACCAATGATTCCTGTTCATTTCTCCAAGGAGACACTGCTGCCTCCTGATTGCTGTCTCTAGAGGGCATCAGAACCCAGCACACTAAGGCTGACACACCATAGCCTTACCTACAAAGGTACCTGCTCTGTTTAACCTATCTTCAGATGACTGGCTCAGTCAGGGTGGAAATGTACATCCAGGCACCACATAGAGCCTAACAAAATATTTCCTCTTTGATGAATGTTTTATAAAAATAACATTATTGTAGTATAATTTGCTACCTAAAATGTTACCAGTTATAAATAAATGTACAGTTCCACAAGTTTCAGTAAATTTATACAGATGTCTGACTGCCATTACTCTCCAACTTCAGAGCATTTCCATCTCCACAAAGTTCCCTTGTCCTCACAGGTGATGGATCTCCTGGACTCCTCCCACCTACAGCCACTACTACCTGCCGTCTCCACTGTCTGTCACCCAAGTTGTTAGATGGTCCATATCTCATTCCTTTTTCTTGGTGAGTAGTATTCACTCCATTCTTGTGCTTACCCATTTAGCTGTTGAGAAACCTTTGGATTATATCCAGTGGGCTATTTGGGGGTGGGTATGATGAATAATGCTGCTATGAGCATTTGCACACAAGTCTTGTATGGACATGTTTTCATTTCTCCCAGGTAAATACTAGGCAGAGGCTAGAAATGCTAGGCCAGATGGTTGAGGATACATTTTTTTCAAAGTTCCAGAGAAGTGTGAAAATGCAGGCATACTGCACCCTAGTCTCAGAGCTATGAGAAGGCATCACAAAGCACAGAGTATTACAAAGTCAAGCAAGGGATGGGAACATGAGTGTAGAGATGCCCAAATGAACCTAACAGCCCCAACTTAATCTCAAATAGAATCTACCACCTTCTTGTATTTTTATTTTTTCCAAGACAACAATCATTGGCAGCATCAAAAAAAAAAACTTTGAAATTTTAAATCTTTATTTGTCCGATGGTGTTAAAAAAAGGCTGTCCAAATAGGAGAATATTCTAGACAGCAAAAATGTTTTCAGATATGACATCAAAACAAAATAGAGACTAATTGAGAGGAGGAAGAGATATGAGGGAGGGCAGGGAGGGAATCATAATGGTTTATTGTCTGTAATTATGGAAGCTATCAACAAAGTTTTTTAAAAATTACCAAAAAAATGTTTTCTCTCTTATTCAAAGGCTTTTTGTAAATACCAACCAACCAAACAAACCCTTGACTCTCTTATACCCAGGGTGTGTGTTGGGACTGAACCTAGGGGCTCAAGTATGCTAGGCAACATGTCTTATCACTGAGCGATACTCCCAGGCCAGAGAAAACCCTGGGTTTCCTGGCTAAAGTTAGTACTCTGGACATGTATCACATTACAGATGTGTGATAGTTGAGACTTTTTGGATAAACCAAAGGTTCAGGCTGCTGCCTGGAGCCCCTTCTCTTTGTTCTGTTCAGCCTCTACTTGTCACCAGGCTAGTCATCAGCCTACAGAACTGGCTCACGATGAGTATGACATAAAGGTAATCAGGTCCAGAGAGAGGCTGGGATTCCTGTGGCTAACTGCACAGGAGACTTGTTGACACATTTTAGTAAGGCAAGGCTGGAAGGCTCCCTGCACAGTGGGTGGCTGAGGAAATCTCATCATGTTGATCAAATGGAAACATTCACTTGTGTTCTCACTGGTCCTAAGAGAGATTCAAGAAATATTCGCCTTCAATGTAACAGTGTAGTGAAAGATTTTAAAAAATTGAGTTGTTCTGGAGATAAACACATGAAAAGAACTGAAGGGGCAAAGTGACCGTTTCCAATCTTTGCTGTGAGCTAAAAATTAGTGGAAAATCTTTAGAATAGTATTCATGTAGGAATCCCACTCCTAAGCATTCTGATTGAGTTGAGGTGAGGTCCAAGATTTCCAGAGCCCCACCCTGCTCCACACTCACAAATTGTAAAGTATTGCAAAGTTTGGTAAATACTGGGGGAAAAAAGTTAAGCTTAAACCATAGCACTCTGAAATTAAATGTCAGACAGCTTTGCTGGAATTCCTCAGAAGCCTCCAGTGTGTTCCATGGCTGACCTAAGTTAGAACCTCCTCACCTGGGCGCAACAATACTTTACATAATTCTAGTATCATCTCCCTCTCTCCAGTGTTATTTGCAAGACAGGCCCCAGGATGTCCCAACTCATTGACTTTACTCCTGCCCCCTTCCCTGGCTGTCTTTCTGCCTGGTGCTTTCCATTTTCAGGAACTCTCTCAAGTGCCCCCTCTTCTCAGAGCCTGTCAGAACCTCTCCACCAGATGCCTTCTTTTGGTGCCATGGCACATTCCTTCCTTTCCCTCAGAATAAAGTAAAGCACTCTGCATTGCTGGCATTCATCTGTAATCACACCCATTTCTTTTCTTCTTCCCTGATTTCCCTTCTTTCAGGAGAAGTGAGAGGAGTGGGTGAAGGAGCTGAGCCGAACTATCCCTGAGGATGAAACAAAGAGGTTTGCTACAGGTGGCCCTGGGAAACAAACACAGTGCTCTGGGAGTTCATTACAAGTGAGGAAAAGCCACATATCTTTGGTCATGGGGAAGGAAAGCAGGAAGGAGGAAACTCCCATCAAAGAGGCCTAGCCAAAAAGCCTCCAAGAAGCAGCTCACCTGTCTTCCCTTCCCTTCCCTTTTAAAACATTGGAAAACAGATCTGAACTTACTTGGGAAGCTTCCCAAACAAAAACATCCTTAAAAAGACCACACTGATATTCAGGTTTGCTACAAGTTTCAGATAATGAGAAATACATTATAAATAGTCTTGCAAAAAAAAAAAAAGTTCTAATTTTCAGCTACGTTCATGTATAATACTTTAGTTAACCTACAACAAAAAAGTAACCATACCAGGAGAGAGTTCCTAATACAAATTAATTAAAGACTCCTCTATGCCTAGCACTGCTCAGTGTGGAGAAGAAAGAATTAAGTGCATCTTCAAATCACTAGCAAATCTGACAACTGCCATATACAAACAACAAAGTACTGATATGTGGCATTCCAGGACACAGGTCTACTTGGAGGGAGGGGAAAAATGCAAACTAAAATTCATTTTAAAAATTAACACAATAAGCAATGGCCACTACCTCACATTGGCAGAGCCTCAGGGTGCCAGAGAAGTGACCTAAACACACTACGCACAGTGGAATTCTCCTTGGATTTAAAATGAGAAAATCTATCTTTATTTATTTATTTATTTATTTAATGAAGAATTGGTGCTCCCAGTGTGAAGACAGTCCACTTTTCAAGGCTGGAATGAAGAAAGGCTTTCTCTCTAGCTGTATCTGAGGATGGAATTTTAAGAATTTAAGACCAATCAAGTGTTGGTCTGAGAAAAACTGGGAGGCTGTAAAGAATCCTTTTGCTGTAACCTTATCCAGTTGGGGCAGATAAATCATCAAGGCCAACCTTTCCCATGACCTCCTACCTCTTTTCCTAAATCATTCTCCTGAATTCTCTATAGAAGGAATTTATTCCTTAATTGGCATCTTTTTATTTCACAGCATTTACTTAAAGCCAAACAAGAGCCATATTTAAAAGGGAGAACAGGGGACTGGAGAGATGGCTCAGCAATTAAAGGCATTTGCTTGCAAAGCCTGACAGCCCAAGTTTGATTCCCCAGTATCTACATAAAGCGAGATGCTCAAGGTGGCACATGTGTTTGGAGTTTGCAGTGGCAGGAGGCCCTAGAGTGACCATTCTCTCTGTCTTTCTTTTCTCTCTCTCTCTCTCAGCTTGTTAACAAAAATATATTTTTTAAAACAGGGAGAATGGGAGAGAAAAGAACATAGCAAAGGTGCATTTAGGCCTGAGAATGGAAACACGCATGCAGTAAAGCACCAGCTCAAATCCTCTGGTGAAAAGCCCACAGCTGTTTTACAACCCCCTTCACAAAGTACATCTGTGCAAAAGGCAACAATTCTATCAATAGCATAACTCTCGTAAGCTAATCAATAAAAATAGTTCTGTAAATTGAGATTTCTTTTAACAAATGAACTGTCCACACTTGGCTAAATTTCTTATGTTCTGCTATTTCAAAAGAGAAGATGTTTTTGATGAAGTCGAGAACAGTTTCTAAGGCAGGTAAATAATGCTTTCCCTGGGATGTTAGGCTGATTGCTGCCACTTTTGTCCCCAGGAACATCTCTGGCTGCTGTCTTAGTGATCACACTTTAACATGAGACTCCTGATTGATGGCTCCACCAGTAGAAATAAAAGCATCTGCTTTCCAAATCAGCAGTATCCCAAGGGTGGGAAATCACTACTCTGCCCGGGACTATCAGCAGGGAGGTGGGTCACTGCCCAGGCAGCAGGGGAAGGAGCTTTCTCCTTTTGTTTAACAAGCAAGGTTCTACCTGAGTTGTATTTCAGGATAGGAGAATGTCAGCAGAAGAAATGTGGAACACTCACTCACCCTTCTAGCTGCTCCTCTCCTAGGATGAGGCGAAGATTTTTCAGGAAGGACAAGGAGACCAAGGCATGGGAATGGCGGATCTTCACGTAGCCTGTCACCACCTCAATGAGCCCCATGAAGTTCTCCAGCTCTGTGGCGATGTTATCTATGTAAAAAGGGGTTTATGTTACTGAGTACTCCCTGGGTGTCAGATGACTTATAGTACTTGGCTTTCACCAACTGAACTGGCATAAGGTCTTGTTTTGGGGTGCTCGATGAGATCTCAAGCATCCTGGCACAAGACCAACTGTCCCTTATCAAAAACATTTCCCTAGCGTTGATTTTCTATAGCCACTGTGAGACAAGGCCTCTGCAGCAGAAGAGAGCAAATTTCTGGGAGGCTGGGTACTGCAGTTCCCAAGCTTATTAGCAGAATGTGAAACCATAAATACCAGGCTTCCAATTAGCTCCGCTGACAAATGGAGGGATCATCTTTAAATATGCTCTGTCAACAGATATTATTGCATCCACAGTATTGCCAGGGCAGGACCAAACAAACAGCATTCTCCCAGTCTTGTTAGAAACTTAAGATACAAGATCTGTATTTAAAGATTCCATTTTCCTAAGGCCAGAGGAAAATATACCTAAATGTTACCAATGGCAGTTGCATGTAGTTTTTCCTTTGTTCTTCTTTTCCTCTCCTGCCCTGCTCTCTTCTGTTTCTCTCTCACAGCATTTCACGTAGCCCAGGCTAGCCTCCAAGTTACTAGGTAGCTGAGGAAGAACCTGAACTCCTGATCTTTCTGCCTCCACCTCCACACCACCATATCCAGCCTGCAGGTCCTTTTTCGACATTCGTCTCTGCGTCTCTAAGTTTTGTACACTGCTCACAGCTTTCTTTTGTAAGTACAAAACAGCTGGAAAAACAGTTGTTAATACAGGTGTGAAAACAACAGGACACAAAAAATAAATTCCTTTTATCTTTGTTTAGCCTACCTGTTTCCACGTAGTAAATAAAAACTATAAGCTTTAGTCCAACTCATGCCAAAGTTATAATAAAGTCCATAGATGAATGGGGTTTTACTGTGTATGATTTATGAAGTCTCTACTTAATGAAAGGTTCTACCTGAATTTGATACTAATAAATAAATAAGGCTACTTTCTTAGAGGGCAGGCCTTACATTTAATGGTTTTCTAAGAGAAATAAAGGGAAATTTAATCTAGAAAGACCAGAGATTATTTGTAGCTGATTTTCTGCTTGTTGTGAGTTTTTGTGGTAGTAGGTATTGAATCCAGGGCCTCAGCACATGCTAGGCAAGGGCTCTGTCAATGAGCAACATTTCCAGACTTCTGTTTCCTTTTTATTTTGAGACAGGGTTTCATCAGGTTGTTCAGGCAGGCCTTGAACTTGTGATACTCTTGCCTTAGTCTCCCAAGTACCTGGATGACAAGGTTGGCATCTTAAGGTATAATAGTTGATGTTTTAAGGACACAATCCTGAGTTTTTAAATGAGAGGTAGAAAGTATATCTCTCAGCTATGGCTTGGGAACCTAAGCCTTACAACAAAATGCCCCACGATCCTAAGTGCAGCTGACTTCCTGTGTTGGATGGGACTGGAAGGCACCCTCCTTCCCTCAATCACTCAGGAAGGTGCCCAATTCCTTCTCAGATGTCACTTCTCCATATAATTCACAGATTAAATGTTTATCTTTAAGACTGGGGATGGAGTATAGGTGGGGGAGAAGTGTATTTTAGGAATAATTCCACTGGATATAAGCTAAGACATCTAGAAAGAGCAAAAAGAACACAACTTTAGAAGTACCATGAGGATCATGAAGTCTTAGTGTGGGGAACCAGGTTCTTTCCATGGTGGAAGGGTAAAGGCTGAGTAATAGATAATAGGGATAAAAAAGTAAATAAATAAACAGCACTAAGCAAAAGCTTGTCTCTGCTACCTCTAAGCCACAAGAATACAATTCACTCTAACAAACACTAAGAGAAAGGAAATTCACAAAATAAATATATTAGTTATTGCCCTCCAAGTAGCTAAAATTTTTCTTCACAAAACAAGTTACCAATAAAGAAAAAACAAAATTCCTTTGGACTGTCTCATTTTCTGCCTATGGCATTTTAGCATATAAACCCAATCAGTACCTCAATCCCTGTGGTGGAGGATTGATGGCACCATCATTAGAAGCCTTTGTCAATCAAAGATCACAAGGGAAGAGATGGTGGGGTTAAGTTGAGGAGAAATGCTTTACATAAATATAGCTTAGTAACAATGTATCAGGAATGTCATCTATTGCAGATAAAGCCGATTCTGTGGGGTCAAGGCTGAAACTAAGTATTTGATGGCACATGCCTGTATCTTTTTGGCTCATACAAGTAAACTGGGAGATCTACTACTCTTTTGGACTTCATAAAACCAGAACATAGTAAACTCTTTCTTTTGTTCAGTCTCCTCAACATATTCGAGGAACCCAAATTCTTTGGGCTTCAAGATGTGTGGATCTGGCTGCAGATGGGGCTAGCTGAGTCATGCCTCTGATCAACCAAGCTCTGCTGGGGTTTGCGTGTGTGCCTCTCGTGCGTAAGATGTAACTAGCAGAAACATGAGGGATGACCCTCTTTACAGGAATCAATTCTGTGCTAATGGCTCAAACACGGATTGCCTTTCAATCTGTTCTTTTTATCTTTCAGGGAAACTCAAAAGAGAGACGTCACTTGTGAGACATGCACACTACGTTGTTTGTCTAAGCCCATATTTTAGTTGTGACTCAGAGCCAGGGTCAGGGAAAGCATCAACAAAAGCAAACCGAGAGATGCAGCCGCTCATCCAGTGGGGTGGAATACTTACTGCCTCGGCGGATATTAATGAGCAAATTGCCCTTGAAGATGGTGCATCCTTGGAGCATTTGAGCAGAAGTAACAGAATCAATGGTTTTTGTTTTCTTGTCTTCCTCCCCGCAGACCTTGGGGCAAGGGCCTTCACAAGGGATGCAGTACATGCTGTGGAAGATAAAGAGCCAAACAAAAACACAATTGAGTTTATCTCTTTTCATTAAAACAGAATTGGAAGGAGATGGCTTTGGTGTTGATATTACAGAAAGCAAGGGTTCCGAAGGGTCCAAGTGGTCACAGGGTGTCTCCTTCAAAAGCCCACCCAGGGTGAGCCACCCATATGGAGACCACAAACACCTAGAGAAAAGCTTCACGCCTGTTTCCAGACAAAGCAAGCTCCGCACAGGAGGTATCCAATATTGGTAATGAGGAGCCAGCTGGTTCCACATGGGAGACACAGACTTGCAAAAACCAGCTCTGGGAGCAATGGGAGGACAGAGCTGCTCTCCAGTGTGGCCTGGAGGAGGCTGGGAGACCCAGCAGGGACAGCCCTGGGCAGCAATGTCTTTCCCACCAACAGGCTCTAATTCAGGAAGTCAGTGTCCCAGCAAAGCCCAAGGGCCTCCAAAAGGCATGTGACATAGCATGGATCTCTTGTTTTCATGCTGAAGCACAACTGAAATTATTTTTTGACAGTGTTTTGCAGAGCAATCCAAATACTTCTTTCTCTCCTAAGAAAAGCAGGGACTTCCACTGCTTCTCAAGGAGGTCCTACTCCAAACGCCATCCTGAGCATGCCACAGACCATCACAAGTCAGGGGAGGAAGACTGGCCCTTCGGCTTACCGACCATTATTTAGGAAGGAACAAAGAAGGTGCCAATCCAGTGGCTGAACCTTCAGAACCTAGAGCTATATATAAAATTAGGGGCCATTTCCAAACAACACAAACGACCAGGCTGTGTACATGGGAAGTTGGACAGGAGCTATAATTTTCATTGCTGTTCTTATTAATCATTTTAATTAATTTTGGCATGTATGAATGCAGGCATGCACATGCCATAGCACACATGAAGAGGTTGGAGGATGCCTTTCCAGGGTCTACCTTCAACAACCACCTCATTTGTGGCAGGGCCTCTCATTCTTGTTCCCAGCTGCACTCGTCTACCAGATTCTGGAAAATCCTGTCTTGGCTTCCCATCTCATGCATGCCTGTGTGCTAGGATTACAGAAGTCTACCATAGCTTCAAGTTCTTCCATGGAGTCTGGAGATAAGAATTCAAGTACTCAGCCCTGTATGGCAAGTACTTTAATCTACTGGGCCATCTTGTCAGCCTTGCATGATCTTTTCAAAACTTCATGAAGAGGGCTGGAGAGATGGCTCAGCGGTTAAGGCACTTGCCTCCAGTGCCTACGGCCCTGGGTTCAATTCCCCAGTACCCACATAAGCCAGACCCACAATGTGGTGGTGGCCCTGGTTCTCTCTCTCTCTCTCTCTCTCTCTCTGTATCTATGCTTGACAATGAATAAATAAAAATATTTTTTAAAAAAACTTCATGAAGAGCATTTATGAAAAGCAGTATAAATTACAGTTGTTTTCCATTAATGTCTTCTGTCAGTACCCCAGTCATCTGGTAACTGTTAGACTGCTCCCCATCATTGCGTTTGTCATCATGAGAATGCTGCATGAATGGAATCATACAGACTGGGGTTCTTTACTTAACACAATGTCCTGGAGAACCAACCAAGTTACCATGTCTTTCAATGGTTTGTTTCTTTACGTTGCTGAGTAATATTCCACAGTGTGGATGTACCACAGCCTGCTTCACTAATTATCCATTAGAACACACTTGAGTTATTCCCATTTTCTGGCTATTACAAATAAAGCTGTTATGGAAAACTATGTGAATATTTTTGTGTGGCTATAAATTGTCAGTTTTCTGAGATGCATGCCCTGGGTTGTCAGACAATGCTCTGTTTAGTATTTCTCCACCTTTTATTTTATTTTAGCCTTTTTTTTTGAGGTAGGGTCTCACTCTAGCCCAGACTGACCTGGACCTCACTCTGTAGTCCCAGGCTGGCTTCAACTCACAGCAATCCTCCTACCTCTGTCTCCTGAGTGTTGGGATTAAAGGCATGCACCACCATGCCTAGATCCTTTTATTTTATATTTATTTATATTTGTACTATAACAACCCTTTGTTAAAATGTCTAGGTGTCATCTAGCTCTTACAATTATTTCTTATACAGGGCTCAGTGATTAAAGGTGCTTGGTTGCAAAACCTGATGGCCTGGGTTTGATTCCCTAGCACCTACATAAAGCCATTGCATTAAGTGACACATGCATCTGGAGTTCACTTGCAGTGGCAAGAGTCTCTGACACACGTATTCTTTCTTTTTGTTTATAAATCAATAATATTTTAAAAATAGTTTTGTATGGAAGTGTTCTGATTGCATATTTAAGGATTAAGCTTCTCCAAATTCACTTGGGCGTAATGAAGTTATAAACAGTTTTAAAAACTATATTTTAAAAGTAAATATCAAATAGGCCTCAAGGCTAAGAGAGGAGCTCTTCTTGCAGACAGAAAAGGTAGATGTATAGTTTAGAACAGAACAAGTGAAAACAATGGCTTTAGTCTTCTGCAATGTCCTGCAGGGCAGGGGAGGAAAATCCACACTGTGAACACCAGTGCTCGCAACTCTGCCTGCAGCCTTGGATGCTGCAGAATGCTGACTGCCTTCCAACGAGTAAGAGAAACTGAATTTGCAGGCCAGAGATGATGCCACACATCATCATGGGATGGGCCAGCTGCCCCTCCCTGAATCTATCCTAAGGCTGGCTATGGTTTGGAAATGGAATGTCTCCAAAGCTGATCCTACTCATGGCTGAGTCTCCAGCTTGGTGTTACTGAAAGATCTGCCGGTCACAGCACTCCAACCTTTCCTAGCTGTGAGGTGAATGGTCTGGCCCAGCATGTGCTCCCAACTATCATGTATTCCCTTGACACAGGCCCCAAAACAATGGTGCCAAGCAATCATGCACTGAAACCTCTAAAACTAAAAGCAAAAAGCAATCTATTGTCTTTGTAAATTGATGATTTCAAGCATCTTGTTATAGTAACAGAAAGCCGACCAACACAGACTGACAAAATTGTGAGTAAAATATGGTAGACTTTTTTTTTTTTTTGCTAAAATACTCTTTTTGCTTAAATACTCTTAGATCATGTTAATCCTTGGCCCACTTATCAAAGTATTTAATTTTTTCCTTTTTAATACTATTACAACATTTATAGACCTTATAGAAAGCTATAAATTATAGAAAGTTGTTTTGCATCTGGTATTATGAAAATTAAGTGTTATCTGTGATTTAATTTGAAGTTCAGTTTGTAGTAGCACTATCACCACGTTTAATAGTAGAAGTAGGATACTCTAGTAAAAGCTTGCTTGAAGGCTGAGGATGTAGCTCAGTGGCAGAGTTCTTGTGTGCCATGTGGGTTCAATCCCCAGCATTGCCAATGAATAAATAAATAAAGACTTTCTTGACATATTTTATCAAAATAGACTACATCATTAGTTTCTTTTCTAACTGGCATTTGTACTTTTGTCTGCAATGCTGGGGACTGAATCTGGGGCTCACACATGCTGAGCATGCACTCTATTACTGAGCCACATTCACAGCCTATTAGCCTTATTTTGAAGAAACCGGAAATGCATGGTGCTTACAGTGTAGGGAGCATGAGACCCATTACAACAGAACTCTCCCAAAGTCATTTGCTCCTTCAGGGGAGGGAAGAGCAATCCCAAACCTCTGATCTTTTGCTTCCAGATCTAGAAATTACCTGCTGGAGCATAGCCAACATCCTGTTTCCAAGAACATTAACCCATGACAAATTTATGGAATCCCCTGGGACACACACAGGATGGTGCCACTTGTTAAATCAGGTAGCCTCAAAGTTCAGGAAGGAAAGTGGGGGCCACAAAGACAAGTGATGGTGGGCAAAGATGCCCAGGCTGAGAGGAAGGAGGAAGGAGGTGCTGGTGGGAACGTCAGCCTGCTTTATATGCGATCCATGCCCAGGCTTGTGCTAAGCCAGGTAGAAGACTTGCCCTCTTGTATCCCCAAAGGCCTCAGTATGCTAGAGCAACAAACTGGGGCGGGGAATTTATAGCCATAGTCCCTGCTTCTGGGACAGCAGCTCCATAGGTGTGCAGGGAGAGGGGGATCCAGACACCTGGGTCAGCAGGCTGCTATTTAGCTCCTAGTGCCAGGCAGTACACTTTTAAAGCAAACAAAATGAGCTGCAAAAACAAGAAACAAAACTGCGCCCCAGCTACCGTAAGATTAAGTTCGGCTAGCTCTCTAACATGGACCCATCTGTGCTAAGGTCTCCACAGTCCCACCCACATGTCACAAGTGGATCCCGGTGCACACCGACCTCTGGGTGCCATTGCGGATAAAGCCGGAGGGGCACTCCTGCATGCACTCGCCGTCGTGGATGACAAAGCCCTCCGAGTCACTGCTCTCCGCATTGGGGATGTTGGCGCAGAAGTCACGGTCCACACAGCGCCAGCCCTCAAATCTGTAGGTGCCTGGTGGGCAGACGGGCACGCACATGCCTTTGTAGAAGAAATGCCGACAGGCCACGCAGGTTGTGTTGTCGTCAGGCGTGTGGCAGCTGCCCAGGCACTCGGGGTGACAGCACTCATTGTTCTCGGTACACGCCCGCTTCCCGCACACGCTTGGGCACACTGTGGGACAGAGGGACAGGGTGGTAAGACAATGCATGGCTTGGGCTACACAGCCTCCCTGGGGTCTGGCTAGTAGTCTGCCATTACCAGCACCAGATGGCTGGCTGAGGAGGCAGGATACACCTGTTGAAACCCCATGAAGACAGTCTAGCCTTGCACCCCACATTAGACACAATGGCTTCCAAGTCCAGCCTCTCTTGCGAACTCCTGGTTTGCTCTGGGATGAGCCATTGACTTCTAACAACTCTTCTCATTTGCAAATTGAGGGTGATGGCACCCACATTAGAAGGTGGGCTGTGACACAGGTGAACGTGAGGGAGGGGCAGTACATTGTGATTTACAAATACTGCAAAAGGCACGATGCATGCTGTCTGCATTTCAACACAGCAGTCCCTTCCTCCTTATGTGTGGAGACTCTGTTCTCAAACCCTCAATGGATGCCTGACACCACAGAGTGGTACCATTGTCTTTCCCTATGCTTCCACTGTTGCTGTGATAAAGTTTCAGTGATAAATTAGATATAATTATAATAATACACTGCAACAAACATGTGAACACAGTGCCTCTTGAAAGAACCTAAGTGACCAGAGGCAACTGCAATCCTGGGAAAGGATAAGGGGGACCTACTGAGTGCTCCTTACTGGAAGTCCTTATGTGCGGAGTGCTCATTTATTCTGAAAATGGCTAAGCCATTAAGTAGGCATGATAGCATGCTTGGGTTTACCAAAGGGCTTTTGAACAATTGTGTCTTCTATTGCCTCAAAAGCCTTTATACTACAAAGGCAATGGAAGCAGCTTCTCTGCACACCTGAACCTTCAGATCTCTGAGAAGTCACTGTGCCCGACAGTAAGTAGTGCCTGGTGTGGGAAAGAGGATGGGAGCACAGCGTTTACCTCCTCCAAGCACCTCCATATTACAGCTAAGCAACACCCAGTCCTCAGGCCACAGATCCACCACCCGCATCCTAAATAGATGAGCTGGCTAATTTCCATAACAGTGTTGTAATGACCACTCTATGGGCCGTTAGCCTCACTGGTAAATAAAGTATAAATCAACAAGATACGAAAAATCTGGTTAGCATTATATGTGTCCTACTTTTTCCTTGAGTTGGAAAACAACACAAAATTATTTCCATATGCATACTTTGACTCTGACATACCAAGAGTGGAGATTGTTTTCTTTCTTATAAATATACATGTTTAAAAATGCCCCAGAGTTCAGACAAGAGAATACAAAGAACATGCAAGTTCATCTGCCCACAAAGAGCCCCTAACAGTGACGGGCATATAAAGACAACTACACATAAGGAAGGATCAGGCCACTGGGAGAACGGAATCCACACCCTAGGCTGAAGATTCCACAACCATTACTGAGCAGTAATGCGGCATCCCACCATCTCATGGCTCATAAGTGACAGCGTTGACTCTGACTCATTCCTGGTTCCCAGAACTTTACCATCCAGTAGGCATTATGATCTCCCTGTGCACCCTTAATATTTCATTAGGATCAATTTCCAGAATTGACCTTGCTGGAGTCCAACTTTCCTAGTTGTATCGGCAAGCAGGTGACTTTAAAAACAGGAATTAGAATGGGTACATTCAAATGAATACTGTCATCTAGGAAAATCCAAACCAGTGAATTCTCATGACACTGCCAAGCTGAACACATGCTTGCAACTTCCTCCAGCAGGAACTTTAGGTTGCTTTTCCAGTATTTTTCTTCTCAGGCTTTTTGGTTAATTTTCAGTTAGCTATATTGTCATTCTCCTATGTTTCCTAGCCTCTATTGAAGCTAAAAATGACCATATGTTTTAAGTTATGCCCAGTGAGATATAAGCAATTAAAAAAAACTGGAACTTCATGGAATACTCTTTAAAGCAGAGAACATACATGACCTTCTTCCTCCTTGCTGGGTGGAATGCAATAATACAAGAAGCTTATGCAGCCATTTTGCACCATGAGGTAACACATTAAGAGCTGTAGAGTAAGAAAAAGGAAATTAGCCCCTGATGATTGTGGAGCCAGTAGGCTACAACACTGATTGTTTACCTCTGGACTTCTTTGGTGAGATATCAATTTTTATCTGTTACATGTAACTGCATTAACCCTAAGTCAAACATACCTTCAAAGCTATGTAAAAGTGATGGAGAAAAACATTACAGTTGCCTTCTGAAACAATATGGAGTTAACTATCTCATCACACATGAAAAGAATATGTTGCTGGGCTCCTAAAATGTCTAAAGTATTGGGATACATATACACTGTCTATCCTGGCAATTACCTTGAAGAGAGCAAAATGAATTTAACTTTCAGCCTAGCATGTTTACAGAACCTGCCCCTTCCCCACTATCATCTCTCTCGCTCAAAAACATTGAGAAATTATATAGTTTAGGTGACGACTTAATTTCAAATATATCCATTACTCAAGTCCCATCAAGGTTCAAGGTATCAAGAAGCACTAAAGTTGTGTATCCTGATTCAGGGTTTCAAACCAGTAACAACAGAATCCTGCATTTATTTATTCTCCCAGAGGGTATTTGCTGTATGCATGTTGTACTTGTACCCGGCAATTGCATACCCTGGATAGTGGCAGTACCCATGTCCAGGGAAGGGACAAGACACCAGGGAGTGGAGGCAAATGCTGTTGGGCTGTGGGTAACAGAAAGGACCCTAAAGAGTTAATGGGACTGGAGAAAGCAGGAGGCGGAGTGGCAAGACCCCCACAGAGGAACTCACATGTAAGTGCTTGCAACAGCAACTGTGGTGGGTGAGTTACTGTGGGGGGGGGGGGAAGAAGGCTGGGAGGGGAAGGGGCAGCTCAGGGAGGCCTTGTGGGCCTGTCAGTTGGTGGGCATCAAGCAATCATCAAAGGTTTTTAGATAGGCTTGCATCCTAGAAATGTCACCTGGCAGCTAGCTGAGCAGAGCATGGGGGTCAGAGAGGGCACAGAAGAGGGACCAGGAAGAGGAGAAGAGACTTGCTGCTTGTTATGCTTGCACAACTCAGCCGGGATAGTGGATCCTGAACATCCATAAAACTGATGGCGGCTTCTAGGCCAGAACAAGTAGCAGCCACCTAGCATCACTGTGCTTTGTGATTGGAGGAAGCGAAAGCTGACTAGGAGTCTACATTCACTACCAGAGCCTAAATAGGACCAATATCAGCTTGTGAAACTCCCTTTCCTTGCTTACAACAGAAAGAAAATACAGAGTAACAGATATTAAGATCAAATAGCTATTTGTGTTGTAATAAAATCTCAAGCACTTCAAAGAATGAAAAAAGTCTCCCTATGCACTGGCTTGCAATCAGTTATGACCAGATGAAAACAACGTGTTTCCCCAGGATGAAGGAGGAGAAGAAAAATACCTGATAAAAAACTTGGCATATTCCATTCCTTTCTGTTCAAGTGGAAGAAGTTACCACCAAACCAAGTTCAGCAAAGTTGAAACACTATCTTTACAGACAGAATAATTCCTCTGAAAGATAGGCCAGATCCCCAGGTCCCTCTAGGTCAGGTGATGCAAATGGGACAAACACACTACAAAAATTCTGCAGGTTAATAGAAGGGTGTGGCAGGGAGAAGATGGGATGAGGGGACAAATTCCATTAAAGGTGGTGTCTCCTCCTTCTCTCGGTGATTCAGGAAGCCAAGCAGAACATGGGGAAGTCTGGGATTAGAGAGTCCTGGATCCAGCCCCAGAAGCCTGCTGTAAATTTTGCCTCATCTCAATGTATATAAATATTATTAGTGTTCAGGACTATTAAGGGATTTCTTGAAAAGCCCCAGGCAGTATGTCTCGCCAGCAGATGGATGGCTGTTCTCCATGAGTGCCAAAACTAAAAATTTAGTACAGTAACCAAATTTCCAATGATGGCGCTGTGGGGGAAAAGGGAAGGAACCCCTCTGTCCCGTGGCTGCTGAGAAGCGGCAGCACGTGGAGTGTGACTAAAGGCAGTTCAACTTTCAAAAATAAAAGGAAAACGGAAGCTGCTATAATAAACTAATGTACAGAGAATTTTGCCCATGAGATCTATTTCTCGGAATTCACACAATGACGATAATAAATACAAAAGTTTATCAAGACAGTCATAGAAGCTAACAACATGTTCCACGTCAACCACTAGAACTGGTTCAGGGTCATCACCACATAAGAATGAGACGCCGCATTCAAAAGATCACTCTCTTCATTTTTTAGAAGAAGCCAAACACATATCAGTCTTAACTCTCTCCCTTCCCTAGAATCCTACTATTAGGTTTTTTTAAAAATGGTTTTTGCTCTTGCCAGTAAATTCTTTAATGATCTTTTAAAAAAAACCCTTTTTATTAACAATTTTATACATGTTCAAAATGTATTTTGATCATAATCCTCTTCTATTTACCTTCTTTTGTCCTCCTCTCAATACCTCATCCATCATCTATGACAGAATATTGTTGAGGTCCATATTGTGCAGCTAGCAATTGCTGCTGTGAGGTCATGAATCAAATAGGGCCAATCCATGTCCCAAAGACAGTAAAGAAACCATGTTTTAAAAACCACATGATAATGAAGTTTTCTGCTAGAAGAAGAGATAGAAGTCTATACTTTCACAAGAAAGAGGGGTCCCTTAGCCACAGACATTTTAACAATGCAAGCAATTTTAACTCAAGTTGTTTCTCAAAAGACAGAACTAGTCTGTGGATGTTTACATAAGGTGAAGCTTCTGCATCACAATGTGGAGTGGCTTGGGGAGATCTCTGCTCAGGTGACACTCATGTAAGAAATGTGTCTTTCCTAATAGGCATGGGTCTGCAGCCATCAAGATCAACACACAGTGACCCAGGAACATGAACTTGAACCTCCAAAATACATCAGGAAGACATAGGTTCCAGAGAAATCTCTTGCCTTGAAATGAGAAAAAGTGTTTCCATCTGAGCTTATGGAGGCAAAGACAAGGAAGGAGGGAGGAAGAAAGGGAGGGGGTTCTAGATTACCAACAGAAGGTAGGGTGTTCTTCAGGGATGTTTCCATTTTCCTCCACAGAGCTCTTGGCAGTGGAGGATATTAAAAAGGATCCCTTTGAGCTTAGCAGCCAGGCCTTGGTTCAAGATTACAAGCAGGTCCCATAGGTTCAGGAACTCAGCTCAGCACTCGGGGTGGCAGAGGACCCCATGGAAATCCTGGGAGCAAAGAACCATTTGGAATGCTTCCTAGAAGGACTTCAAGGCTTACACACGAAAAGGGAATAGGAGCTAGTAAGTGCTCAGGGTGTTGGTAGATCTTGGAGGGGATCTGGGAAAGCAGGAAATAGCTGAGGGATCCAGGTGATAAAAGCTACAGGATGGAAAGATGGAAGAATTGGACATGGAAGGCAGGAGAAACTGGTAAATCAAGAGGTAAAGAGGCCCTGAAGAGGCTTTTTATCCCAGCCGCTGGAGTTTTGACTACTCTTAAAAGGGAAGGCCATGTAAGCAGGGTGTTGGGTACCCAGGGCTGCACTTGAGAAGGAGCAGCCAGCTCAGACCAGGGGACAGCAATGCTGGTGGGAAAAGCAGGGGCAGATTCAACATGTAGCTTGGAGAATCTGGAAGAATGTGCTGACTTTTTCTTTGAGGGTTACAGTAAAAATCAGTTTAGTCCAAAATGTGCTGTTTGGTTTTTTCTTTTTTCTTTTGTACACACCCAAGTGAAAATGCCTGACATGCAGTTTTTACGGATGCAATCAGAAGTGTTCTGGGCTGGAAACTCCATGGGGTCCTGGCAGTAGACCTATGGATCAGAGTCAATAGGTGGCTTAAGGGTGCCAGGATACCTAGAACAGAACTGCAGATTACAGGGCCCTGCTGTACCTATAAGACCTTTAATGAGCCCCACTCCTTTCAAAGAAAGGATTTTAGGATACTTACCTGTGATTTCTCAGTCCCATGTGTTTAGCCCTTTCTACTCTACTCTTCATCACACACCAAGCACAAGACTGAGAAGCGATCATAATGAACGCATGCTTTTGCTTATTTTTTGTTTTATTTTCTTGATTTCACAATTGTGGAGTCAAATGTCAGAATTCAACCAAGGTTGGCGCTTGCCTTCTCTTTGATCCTCACATTAGCCAACAAGAAAGTACCTTCTCACAACACCTGTTGCCTTTCTGGAGGTAGACCATGGAGCTCAAGACTCCTTGTTTGGTTGGAAGGGAGGAACATCCTCATCTGCTGGAGCTGCACAGTAGAGGCAGGGCACCTATGACAGGCATGTTAGGGGTGCAGCTTGACTAGGGCTGGGGCTGTGCTCTCCACTCATAAATAATCTTTCATCTTCTCTCCTGTCATCCCTCATTCACTTCTCACCCCATGACTGTAGACCAAGATATCTGAATGTGACTTGAAACTATCTTGTTGAAAAAAAACAAGTCATGTGTTATACTGGGCCTATCAACATTCCATCGTAGGTAGCAGAAGAGGGCACGAGGTCCCTATCCCCTCCAGAAATTATTGGCAGTACCTGGGGGAGTGGGAGACATTCTCTGCAGAGGTGTAGTCACTGGTAAGTTTCATGTGCTCTGGTAACTAACCCCCCTCCCCACTCACGCAAGAAAAAGTATAAGAGATACTAGTTGAAAAGAAGGGGTTCAGTGGAAGGTGATGAGGAAGGGGGACAAGAGAAGGCAATAAGCCCTCCCATTATGATCAAAATACATTATATACATGGATACAATGATCAATAATAGATAAATAAAAAGAAAAACCAAGTGTTGAAATCTGGTCACCATTATGGTGGCATTTGAAAAATCCAATTACCTATGTTGATAAGATTTGGAGGCGGGCACGTGGGGGGGCAAGTAGATTAAATTCATAAGGGTGGGATGCCATGATGTCAAGTAGTGGCTTTATCAGAAGAGAAAGCTAGCATATGTGATGTCCTCCACTATGCCATAAGGCAGTAAAAAGGCCCTCATTAGAGGCTGGCACAATGCTATTGGACTTTCCAGCCTCCAGAACTATGAGAAATTAATTTTTAAATAAAGTATCCAGCCTCAGGTATTTTGCAATAGCAATAAAAAAAAAACAGACTAAGGCAACTATCCATCAAAAGGAATACAGTGGGGAAGAAGGCCTCGGGCTCAGAGAGAGACCCAGTATTGCATCCCAGCAAACTAGAGCTTGCCATTCTCTAAGTCTGCTAGGAGGGAAAAGCAGGTTCACTGGAAAATGTTAAGAGCCACAGATAAAGCTAAATGTTTTTACACACACACAC
>PVHP010005322.1:0-48626 GCA_004024765.1 Zapus hudsonius
GTCTTACAAAATGAGAAGGTAGATCAGATGATCCTCCTCCTCCTCAGCCCTGGAAGTGCTTCTCAAGGCCATTGTCATTAGCACATGATGAATAGCATTGATGTTCCTGCTATCATTGATTTGAATAATATTCAGAACATGGGCAAAGTGGCCACAGGCCTTTGAGAAAAGGCAATGAGCTGAAGGCTGTGCAAATTTGCCACACAGGGAATGATACAGAATAATTGGAACTTGGGGATTCGTGTTGATAAGAAAAAGGAGAATTAAGGTGGCTGTCAGTGTTGGCTCCCACTTTCAAAGCAGATGCTCATCACAGAGCTAGTGATGGGTGTGATTACATTAAATTCAAGAGCCAATGTTTCTCTGATAATTTCTTCTCAAAAAAATAGCTGCAGGAATTCTGGTTCTGTTAAAAAAGAACGTAATATCTTCCAACCATCCCTGCAGTTCAGTATTTTCAAGCAGTGCTTTTACATCTTCATTACTGTAATATGAATTTAAAGGTGTGCACAGTGATTGATTGACAGCAAAGGAGAATCAGCATATCTATCTTCAGTGAGAAGTCGCCAATCACATCTCACAATGAATAAGGACGGATTGGAGCCTGGGATAGAAGGGATTTTCTGGAGTGATAAGAGAAATTACTGTGACCTCAATTTGATAAGAAAATGAGCTAAACCCATTTCCCTGTGAGTTTTTCCTACAACTTGAGTCTCTTGGAAAGCAAAATGTTTAGTAGGAGACAGAGAGGAAAATAAATGATTTTGATAATCCATTGCAAAAACACAAAGTAGTCAGCACCTGGGTAATAATTCCATAGGGAAGCTTTTACAATCTTACGATCTTTTCTATAGTCTCTGAAGTCCCCTGAGAACAAGTCACACGATTCTCCTAAGCCACCTGTCTCTACCCCACTGAAAACAGTTCTGGTGAAACCCAGCCAAGATGCTCAATGACCCTTCCTCTTCTGCATCCCAAGAATAACACTTCGGTACCAACATAGAAGTGTATTATTTAGTCTTCCAGAAAGCAAGAAGGGAAACAGTGAGATGAAGGAAATGCAAATCACTAGCTGCCACATGCAATCCTAATTACCATAATTTGACCCATCCTCCTTCCTCACTGCCGGAAGGTCTCCCTTCCGGAAAAGAGGGAGCCAAACAGGGAAGATAACAGCCTTCTGTTCTCTCTGCCCATCTCTTCCCTCTTCCTTTCTTCCTCTGTTCCTTAAATGATGTTCATTAAGACAGCGATTCTCCCAACAGTTTGAAAGACTTGATTGTATTAGTGAAAGCTTTGCGTGACTTGATAAAATGAGCTAAAGGAAAGAAAAAAAAAACAGACACATGCTATCTCTTTATACCCCAAAGCAACTGTCAGTCTCAGAATATTTTCACAGAACCTGCCAGAAATGTCTCTGGAATCATCCCAGTTGGATTCAAGAACAGTAAGAATAGTAAGTTTAAAAGCTCTAAGACTTTCACGGTATGATTTAGAAAGTATTAATAATTCAGAAAAGGCCGATTCAAACTCTACATGTCCAATCACATCAATATTATCACTGCCTCTGCCCCCACATAGCTCCTAGAATATTTCTCATTCCTAGATTACTCATAGCTTTATCTTGTCCCTGACTTCCCCCAAATAACTTGAAGTGATTTAACTTAGCATAACTTCTTATTTTTATGGTGGTAAATGAACCAGGCTGGGAGACACAAAATATGTTCACTTTATGCCTATTAGAATTCACCCAAAATATGCCCATTAAAATCTGGATCT
Organism: Zapus hudsonius; assembly: GCA_004024765.1. Classification (NCBI taxonomy): domain Eukaryota; kingdom Metazoa; phylum Chordata; class Mammalia; order Rodentia; family Dipodidae; genus Zapus; species Zapus hudsonius. Next base: position 1,780 of record PVHP010005322.1, read on the forward strand.
AAAAAGTACACCCTGCCCACATTAGTGCCAGGACTTCGGTCTTTTGCTATGACATGTGCCATAAAAATTGGCTCTGCTGTCACCCTTCAGCTCATGTTTCAATCAGCTTGCTGAGGCCTCAATAGTGCAGCCCCAAGTTAGGACTCAAGCAAGTCATTAAACCAGAAAGTTCATGGTTCAGTGACAGTATGTACAGCCAACACAATGGAGTGTCAGTTCCACCGACCGTGGGTCTCCTAGCATTTGACCTTGTAGTCTGCTTTACTTCCAACTAGTGTGTCTACAGAATGCAATTTAGCAAGACAAAAGTTATTTATTCAAGAGGCAAAAAAAAAAAAAGGTCCTTGAGAAACCAATTTTTTATTAGCATTGGAGTAGGGACTATCGGCCCAGGAAGGCCAAGAGTAGTCCAAGTAGCTGGAAGAACCCAGAAGACGGTAAATGATTATCAGACCATATGTGAAGGTCATGGAGCAAGCAGAATTCATATGAGCCTGGGCCTTTGAAGTAAATCCCTATTCTGTTTCCAAGTGAACTGTGACCAGAAGAAAAGGCAGCCAGGAAGGTATGAAAGATGAGGCTAAGTTGGAAACAGAGGCTATAAACTGAGCAGGAAGGATGTAGGAGGGAACTTTGTTGAAGGCCTGCCAGTGTAGGTGCTTGTGGCTGCACAGGGCAGAAAATCAAGTTCAGAGTGTCTGAAATAATAGGCACAGACTGGACCTAGGAGAACTTGAAGTCCAAAGGTGGAGCATGGGTGTGGCTCATTCCTCGTTTCATCAAGTGCTCCCCACCCCATCTCCTCTATTGCAGTGGGTCACTTTGGGAGCAAAGGAGCCTAAAATCAGCTCTTAGGCTTAAATGAGGAACTAGAGTGCTGTGTTCTCAACAGTCAGCACGGCGCCACTGAGTCACTGGCTCCAGGTTCTTTGTCTCCCAAATTCAGGAATGAATCTCACAGAAGCAAAGGATGGGTTTGAAAGGAGAAACTTTATTACAGAGAATAAAACAAGTTTAGAAAAAATGGGCTTGTTGTATAAAAGGAAGCAAACTTTACTGTCTAGGAAAGACAGGAAGAAGAGCTCTCCCGAGGGGAAATTCCATAGGCAGGTTGTTCACTGAAAAGCAAAAGAAGCAAAGGCAAAAAGTTCTCTGCAACACAGAAGGGTCCTGGAAAGTGAGGCTCTTTGTCTACAGGTTTATAAGGCTTTCTGGCTAGAGAACTTGATCTTTAAAATGACTGGGCTGAGACATGAAGAAGTGAAGTTCTGTACCAATCACCAGTCCTCATAAAGTGTCCACGTGTCTCCTCTGGGCAGGTGGAGGGTTCAGTGCCTACCTGCAAATTTTGCAAAGAAGAAGCAAAATTAAGGATGAAAAAAAACAAGGGGTGAGGGAGGGGCTTTCTGGGGCCAGAACCTGCCTAAATTGGCTTTGCTGTTTTTCCCAGTTTTTTATGATAGAGTCAACTTGGCTATTTCATACCCATCAACAAGCCCTTTATTCTTCTTTCTCAGTGTTTTCAACTTCACTGTTTTTATGCTAATGTGATCTTTAATCCAAGGCAAAGGTGAAAGACAAAACTGCTAACTTCCACAATCCCTTCCCTTCTCTGTCACGGTTTTCCTCTTGGTCAGAAAATGGCTGCCACCCACAACTGAGTCTCCATCTTTCTCACTCCCATCCAGGGAAAACAAGGGATTTTCTCCTAGAAAATTATGTTTGCAAATGAGCAAAAACTTTCTGTGATAGTTTGAATGTGAATACATGTCCCCCATAGCCTGAGAGACTTTTTTTTATTAAGTAGAAACTGTAGGAACAATTCATGTGTTGGTACCTCTGTTTCCCTCCTCCCTGCCCCATTCCACTGTGGGCCCTCCTCTGTGGGATCGCCCGAATGCTCCATGGGATGGAGGGCTAGGAGTTGTTCAAGCAGCAGTTATTGGGGGGTGGGAGGAAATGCCTCTGGATATTCTCCCACCATGGCTCTTACAATCTTTCTGCCCCCTCTTCCACAAAGTTCCCTGAGCCATGGTGGGTAAGTTTTAAGTCTATTTTAGTGTTGCGCTCTTAGTTGCTTCTAGATTTCTTCTTTGGACCATTTTGAGTCTCCTCAATATCTGTCTTCTTCACTCTAGCTCAGAATGTCGGGCTCATTGTGGAAGCAACGCTCTAACTCATCTCTCCACTTCCTCTGTGCTTTCACCTGGGCCCTAGCAGATGTGTTAGGGGTGCTTCATCTCTTGCCAGGGAGTCAGCTATCATTTCTGGTCTTGTTGGTAGAATTAAGCTGTCCATGGTTCTTGCTGCCTTCTGAAAGATGAAAACAGATTCCCCAGTGGAGTGTGAGATCAGCATAGGTTAAATGGGATAAGGATTGTTAATTTGGCAAGAGTATAATGTGTATTTCTCTTTAGGTCAGTGGTGGAAGCTTCCCCTTGGACACCAGATTCTTGGTTTCTATAGAAGTTTGGCTTGGATCCCAGTTCCAGCTGTGGGTTCCTTACCACTGAGCAGATCTCTTAGCCAATCAGAGAGCCATCCATTACTGCCCGCCTCCCAGGTCGAGTGCCACTATGCACAGGAGTGTACATCTTGTCATGCTGGTCACCGTCATATAGCAGTGTCCCCTGATTTCTCCCAACATTGTTGGCCTATTTCCCGGGGCAGCTCATGTAGTGCCTTCCAGCACTATACAGGCTTCCTTCCAGGTTCCAGTTGGGTCTGCCAGATAGTTTTGATTGAGTTTACAACTTGAGTCTCTGGAGGTGTCACTGGGATGGATTTTGTAGTCCAGCAGTAAAGTGTGTTCAGAGTGAGTTTAAGCTAAGGCTATTGGTGTTTGCTGGCTGTTGGTTGTGTCTCTCTGCTATGGATGCTGAAGTGAGCCAGCTTCTTTCTCCATGGTAATGCTTCCCCTGGATTCTGTAAGCCTGAAATAAACCCTTCCCTCCCATAAGCTGGTTCTCTAAAAGCCTCTGCAAACCTCTCATAGCATGTCATTAGCCTGAATTGTGTATCATGTCTCTTCCCAAACCAATCACAACCAAATTTGCTCTTATTGGTTTAAAATCATCAAAGTCCATTCCTAGAATAGCAAATGAAATCAGCTGTGCTTAAATGAATGAACAGTGCAGGGGGAAGAAATAAATCACATGTCAGAATTCTCATGGGAAGAAGAGAAGAGAATGCTTTACAGACAACGGTGACATTGATTGGTTCCCACCTTCCTGGTGTGTGTTGGAATTGCTCTTCTACCCAACCGTTGGATGGGCTTTGAGTTTGTTCCAGCCAATAAAGAACGAATAATCACCAAGCCACAAACTTTAATGGTCCATGAGGGAAGCTCAGCATTCAATATTCAAGAAGGTAGCTTCTCCTGCAGTATACAGCCCTGAATGAGCAGAGCCCCTAGTTAATTTATGATGCAGACAAGCAAGAAATAAATTTTATTATTAAAATCCACTTAAGCCAGTCACGGTGGTGAACACTTGTGATTCTAGCAAGCAGGAGGCTGAGTCAGGGAGGTATGAGTTCAAAATCATTCTGGTCTACACAGTGAGAACCTGTCTCAAAAAAAAAACACTTAGGATATATTTTTTACTCTAATATAACTTAGTCTGTCCTTTATCCAACTATGGACAACATCCATGGCTGTGGCTGATGTCAGCATCTTTTCCTGGTTTAGAGGTCACGTGAGAGAGAAACCAATGCCACATGCTCTATGACCCCTGTTAGGTGCAAGGTCACGTCCCAGGTAAGTTGGTGCTAGAACAAGAAAAATAGCAAAGTTTTCCTAGGGCTTCCCTCCTATGGAAAAAACTAGCACCTGTGTGTGGTTCTTTTCCTTAAGAGAAAGAAAAGAAAAGAGATTACTCCTAATTTATCTCATTTAGGCAATTTAATGACCCTTACGATACATACTTGGTTTATAAAAATTAAAAAGGAATTTATTTTCTATTAAAATTTTTCCTTAAATAAATTACTCAAGAAATTTGAGAGGAGGGCTACTGTTGTCTGACGGTAGCATGTCCCCCACAGGCTCGTGTGTTTGAACACTTGGTCTTTAAGTAGCGATGCTGCTTGGGAAGGTTGTGGAATCTTTGGGGGTGGGGTTTGTGGTTTTATAGTCCAGCCCTAGTTCGTTTCTGTTCTCTGCTTCCAGGCTGAAATGTGAGGAATCTGCCTGCCATGCCTTCCCATGGACTACAGCTCTTAAAACATAAGCCAGAATAAACCCTTTCCATCCTTAGGTTGCTTCTCATCAGATATTTGTTAACAGCACTGAGAAAGTAACTCTTATAATTATCAAGATCAAAGAAAATCGAAATTTATATAAACAACTATTTAATGTCAGAAATGCATCTACTGGGGGCTGGGGATGTAGCCCAGGGGAAGGGCACTTGCCTAGCACCATACATGACAGGAACTCTAGATTCAAACCCCAGTGCTGGGGGGGGGGGGGGAAGCACCTATGGAATAAGAGAGGATAATAAAATGCATGTGACAGGAAAACAGAGGAGATACTATTAGGTAAAAAGTAAAGGGATAAGAATGAGGGGACAGCCTTGAGGAAGGATGGAGAATAAGAACAAGATATAATGGTACAGATTATAAAAATATCACAGTGAAATCCATTTCTTTGCATGTGAATCAAAAAATAATTAAGAATGAAAGGAATGGACCTGTGGAAAACCCAAAAGTAGAACACAAAGATTTTAAGTATAATGTTTATTGAAATATATTTTAGTTTATTAAAATATTAAAGTTATTACTAATGGTTTATAACCATGCATGTGTAAGGTGTGTTGCTTTGAAATACAGTATAACAAAAAAATAAGTTGTTCATTTTCATCTTACAAGTGCCCTTTTTTCTAAAATGACACTATTCTAAAAGGGATAAAAATATAATTATAATATAATATCTAAAAACCATGAAATGCAGATATTTTAATCTTTGAAGTCTAGATTTCAGTGGAAAATAAAATAGAAATAATCTTCAAATTTTTTATTTACTGGTAACTTCAATATTTCTTTCGCATATTCATCCATATATCCTTTTTAAAATTTTTTACAAAAGCCAATTTTTATGTTTCCTTCTGCTTTTTGAGGCTGAGCACAGCTGTCATAAGTGACAATGCATGCTGAGTAGTTTCACTACTTACACCAACAGGAATAAATTGGGTGAAATTCCTTGGTATAACCTGAAATGACTTGGAAATCCCCCATCATAATTAAGATTCATTGGCTTTTTCTCCTATAGATAATTATTACTAATCCTTTCAAAAACATCCTGTCTGCTCTTTGAGTGCTTCCAGAGCAGAATACCTAGGTAATTTTGATTAGGTCATAATCTTCAAAACATGTTATGATTGCCTAGTGACAAGATGCTCAATTTTCAAATTTTTTGTCCCCTGTTTTCCAGTGCAATCATAATTTCCTACTTGAGTGCTATTTTTACTATCCTCCTCTCAGAGATGAGCACACAAAGGAACAAAAATCATCCTTCGGTTGAGTGCAGAGTTTGCAAAGGAACTGACCCGAGAGCCAGGAGACTTGGGCTCTGGATTCGGGTCCTGGCTATTTCTCCTAATAGCCATGCCTTTCCACTCTGCTCACTCCTTCCATGTTCAGCTAAGAGAAGGAACATCTGGCCAACTTCCAAATTTAGAAACACAACCCCGAACCAGGAATGTATCCACTCCCACATCAGGGCAGAGTTCGAAGACCACTCAGGCAGACACCTTTGTGTAGTACCAAAACTATCCAGCTTTACAGTAACCAAGATTCTTTCTTCAGTATGCCACTGATAAATTATTGTCAGGCTTAGCCACAGAAACTTACTCTACTGTAATATGTACAACATCATGGAAAAATTATTTAACAACATTTTGTAAAGCATTCAGCAAGGTATTAACTCTATGTTTAATAAATAAAATTCAAATTATATTTTAAATTGTATTACAATTCCATTAACAATTTCAATATAGCTGTCAACACTATCTTGTCTCTGAAAATAAGAGAACCATATTCAAAGATTAGAGTTTAGGTATTAATTAGCTGTGTCATGCACATAACAGCCAGAATATTGGTGGCTTATTAAACTGTATGCCTGTTTGTTTCTTGCTAACGTCTCTAACACTCATCCAGATGGTGTGTGCCTCCACACCTTACACAACCTGCCCATTCATTCAGCCTTCAAGCTAACACAGCACACAGGTAAAGTCAACAAAATAAAAGACTGACACGAGTTGAAATAAACTGAAATGTTAACATGCGCCTCTTCATTTTTAGAGAGTCCAACACTGCCACAACAAGCATCAGAACAGGCATTGTACTATAACTTTTTTAAAGCACATTAGCCAGCAGTCTGCTCTTAAAGAAACAGGTGAACTTCTAGAAACTGCTTTGTAAGAATTATAGGTGACTGTAATTCTAGTATCCCAGGGGCATTGTGTTTCTATGGGGCTACTGAAATATCAGCGAAGTCAAAAACAAAACAAAAGTTATAGAAGCAATGTCCCAGCTGAGGGAAATGGATCATAAAGTAGCTGAATTCTTATTTGCCCCGTTTTAGGAAAATCTATAGGCTTGATACATTAAGTCCATCACTTTAGGTTAAATCATGTAAGTTAACTCTAAATAAAATGCTGCAGGATGCAAAAGTTGCCCTCTGAGGACATACTGGCACTTTCCTCTATTCCTGTACTTAGGAAAACAGAGACAAGAGGATCATGAATTCAAGGCCATCCTGGGTACATTTTAGTGCAGCTCACAGAAACCTTGACCCAAAATGGATTAAGCACATTAGGAAAAAATTCACTTAAAATACACCTGGATCGGGAGGCACCAATTGATAGTGTTAGGACTCGGTGCCTCTCCTTGTTCACTTGTTCTGTTACCTTCAGGCTTGACTTCACATCATAGTAGCACTTACAGCTCCTGTGTCTTCTCTAGCTTTGTTTGATTGGTACATTTTCTGTCACTCTGAGAAATGAAACATATCTTTCCAGGAGTCCCAACAAAATTTCGTTGTTTTTATTGGCTCTTGTTGGATCATGTGTCCATCTCTAAATCAATCACCGTGAACTCATTTATGTGATATCCTTATTGGCTGTCTTGAGTCTATTTCTGGGACTGCTATAAAAACTTTATGAGTAGTGAAGGAGGCTTTCCTTCAAAAGAAGATCTAGGTATAATTGCCTAAAGAAAGATGAATGGATACCAACCAGGAAAAAAAATAGATGCCTGTTGACCCTCTCTGTGGTAGGCAACCTCTAAGTGCCCCAGTGATTTCCACCCCCTGGCAGTCTTATGTAACATTCTCCCTTTGAGTACTGTTGATATTTGTGACTTACTTCCACCTAATAGAAATGGCAAAAGATATGAGATGTCACTTTCATGAGGGAGTTAGATAAGATAGTGACTCCCATCTCAGCAGACTCTTCTTAGCTTGAAACCTTTGCTGTAGCCAGCTGTCATGTGAGAGAGGCTTGGACAGCAAGGAATTGAAGTTGGCATCTTGGCTAAGAACTGAGGTCTCCTGTCTAATGCTCCTGAGAAAAACGAATTTTACTAACAACCACATGAACTTAGAAGTGGATCTTTTCTCAGATGAGAAATCAGCCCTGGCCAATACTTTGATTGCAGTCTTGTGAGAAGTGAAAGAAACAGTAGAGCCAGAAAATCCATGACCATCTCCTGACTTACGGAAACTGAGATGACAGATGTGGGCATTGTAAGCCACTAGACTTGTGATCATATTGTTATGAAGCAAGAACTAACTAATGCACTTTTTCCTTTCCACGCCCCAATCAGAATCTCTTCAAGATGTGCTTTAGTCCCCACAACCCAGCACCAGTGCTAATCCTGGGGGGCCAGAAGGTTCTCTGAAGGGCTCCAAGTAGATTAATGTACAGGAAAAATGCTTGGCACTCCATGTGTCAGTGTGCTGACGAATAATGATTATGTGACATTGTGCTCTCTTTCCTATGGGGCTTTTTAGGCTGACCTGAACCCTTCTCTTCTCACATTCATCTCTTTTTCTGCTCATTCCACAGTTTTAGACTGGATCCCTCAAGCATAACCTTCAGAGAATGGGATTTACCAGCCACATTGCTTTACCTGGACCTGGGCTCTCTTCTGTAGACAGTGTGATTCTGCAACTCAGCATAGTATTTCATTCACATTGCACAGTAAACCATGATATGTTTAGTGATTAAGCACTAAAAAGGAGACAGGTGGTGCATTTATGGGTAATTAAAGCCTGCTGCAGGCTATGTTAAAATGCCTAAGACTGACAGTGCAGGAATTACAGCAGTCCTTGGTGAAGAAACAGCTCTCCCTATCACATAACTGCTGCTCATGCAAGTTTTTACATGGGGAACAAGAGTGGAGGGTGAAGCTCCCTAATTTTTTAACTGAAATGTAAGTAATTTAGACACCTACATGCCACGAAAATAATGATTTCACTCACACTTAAGTTTAATTAGTTCAAGATTGTTATTCATAGATGGTTTAAGAAACACATTCCATCATTTGAATTAAGATAAAACTCCTGCTGTTAAGACAAAAATCTTTTTAACCACAATTTATCCCAAGAATCCTCAAATAGTTTTTGGTCTCTGAAGTTTCCTAAGCTGATACAGAGATTTCATTGATCCCAGAGTTGTATTTGATACATATACAAGTCCTAGATTCTTGTAAACAATAGTGAAATTCTCTTTTTTTTATTTTTATTAATTAATTTATTTTTTAATTGTCTATAATAAGTTACATTATTTAATGGGCAAACAACAAGTTGTTATCCCCCATTCCCCAATGCCCCTCTTCCCCATCCCCCATTAGCTGGATATCCTCCTCCTTGGGTAGTCTGGATAAGTCCTTGGGGCAGGGGACCATGGATAGCCTAGGAGACAGCCAGGTTCTGCCAGCCTTAGAGTGTTGCTACTGAGGGCGGCCTTGACTTTGGGTATTCTCCCCCATCAAGGCTCTCACAATCTTTCTGTCCCCTTCTTCCGCTCAGTTCCCTGAGTCATGGTGGGTGAGTATTAAGGCTGTTTTATTGTTGAGATCTTAGGGGTCTCTGTACTTCTGGATTAGGTTTTGTCGAAAATCATTGGTGTCTGTCTCCTTGGTTTATCCTTTGTTGGCTGATTTGCTGTAGCCCTGGATCACTTGCTCATCTCTTAATTCTCTGCGGGGTTCCATCAGGATCCTCCACGGTATGTCAGGGGTGGCTCATCTCTTGTCAGGATGTCAGCTATTGGCCTGCGGTTCATTGGTAGGGTAGGATGAGCCACATCTCTCTCGCTGTACATTTTTGAATTGGCTAGATTTTATTTTTAGTAGCCTCTTGTTCAATCGCTCGCATAGTGCATCATTCCTTGGGGGCTCAAGAGTCCAGCTCCCAGTGTATATCGCCCTAAGTCCCCAGTTCCAACAAGAGTTAAATTCTCTTTATAGCCACAACATGTGCTGTCTTGGTGACTATGAACCCTTGTCTCCTGAGCATCTACTAAATGAAGAGCCCTTTTCAGGATGCATGTCCATTACATTCTTTGATGGAAACATTACCTGAATGTCTTCAACATGAAAAACGCTAACATTTATAGAATGGCTATTTGTTAATGTATGGGAAGAAAGTCCTATTGCTTTCATTCAGTGTGTGTAAAATGTTTACAAAGCTCCTGTACGCTGGGTGATAGGAATGGTGAAAGGGTACTCAGCAAAGTCTTGCTGTAGCATACCTGAGATCAAGCATGTATCCTTGCTCTCCCCACTCCCAGAGCTTTGGCCTCAGGTATTAAACACTAGCTTGGAAATTTTCTTCTTCTTTCCTTGGTTCTCTGCTTTGACTATGTGCTCTTTCTAATAATTTTATTTGTTCCTATGACCTTACTGTGGGTTAAACTGAACTAACCCCAGTACCGCAGAATGATAACTTTGGAAATAGAATCTTTAAGGTTGTTGGCATGTGGTCCTTAATCCAATATGACTGGCATCCAAAGGTTGAAGATCTGGACACAGAAACAGACAGACATGAAGACAGGACATGAAATCAAAGATCACCATAATACTTCTACAAGCCAAGGAGCATCAAGGATTTCTGGCAAATCAGCAGAAGCTTGGGAGAGGCATAGCACAGGTCCTTCCTCACAGCCCTTAGAGAAATCTGACCCATTCACTTTGATCCTAGACAGCTAACCTCAAGCACTGTGACACAATACATGGAGATTCTCTGTTTACAGTTCTTGGCTATAGTAGCCCTAGAAAAACTAACTTAGGTTCTTACTCTCAAATCATCATTATTACTTTCTGGTTCAAAAATTCTCTTCCAAACTGCCTCATTGAGGTCCACAGACATAGTTCAATGTAGAACACTTTAGCTAGAATACATCAAGCCCTGGGTTTCATTCCTAGCACTGAAGGAAAAAAAAAACACTCAGATGTCTATTTGACAAGAACCCTACAAGCCTCTCAAACTCATGTAAAGGGCTGAGACAGGCCAATGCCTGCCCACAACATGGAAGGTTCTCAATAAGAGTTCATGCTGCTGCTGAGGAGGAAGATGGCACAGATGATAGTGGAGGCTGATGCTGGTGACTGGAAGTGGCGGAGGAAGGAGAGGGAAAAGCAGCAAGCCAAAAGAAGTAGTCAGAGGAAAAAGAGAATGAATTTGCCTGCCTGGCTCCCTACGTGAAGTGCAAAAGATGTAAACAGTCACAAGATCTATCGTTGCGCTTCCTCCAACTCCCCCCACACACACACACACATACTCACCAAAGGCCTAAAGCAGATCATGGTTGAATCTTCTGAATGTTTGTCTTTGTTGAATACACTGATGGGCAACGAGTCTTTAATCACAAATGGACACCCTTAAGGAGAAATCATGGTTCCTGGCCCCTATGTGCATTCACTATAAGGACATACTGAGGCAGTTGGGAACATTGCCTCATCCTTAGCCCTGTACTCCATCTGAGTCAAGGAAGAGAAGTGCTGGGATGCGTTCTCATGACCGCTGTGCCGTGGTCTAAGTTATAAGGTTCTGACACAGCCCAGCTCTCTCCTCCCTCAGCCACACTCTTCTCTAATAGGGACAGAAGGCACAGACAGCATATTATGTTAAGAACCCTCAGGAACCAGAATGTCCATGTTACTCTAAATGGTACCATTTATCCAATACCTGCTGGATATGTCAAAATACCATCAAGCTATTTTTATTTCACTTTATTTTTATTTCACTATTTGATCCCACAAACCCCATTTCCAGCATGGAAGAAGTATCATGTCAAAAACATTCTCCATGTCATGAGTGGGTGGAGAGATTGGATTGCCCAGTGTCGATGACATTGGACAATCTAGATTTGGATCCATGACTGGCCTGTTTAAAACCCAGCACCTGGAATGGCTTGGTGCATCATAGAGGATCAATAAGTATTTCGTGACCTAAATGACTCCAAAGCCTATAGTCATCTTCTCTGTAGGAGAGGTGTTTTATAAATAGAAAAGAAGAGGTGAAGACAACAGAAACTCCAGGCCAGAGCTTGAAGGGGCAAGGACCTGATAGTAAGAGATAAACTTTCCCTCTTTATTCTGTTGATGGTTAGTTCTACCAACCCTGGTTGGAATTACACACAATGCAAGACAGTGCTAATTAGTCAGCATAAGGCCAGTGAGTCTCAAAAACAGGCAAAGAAAAGCAGAACATCTCTCTTGATTTTTAAGATAATTTCCCCAAAACATATATGGCATTAATTGCCACTTAGTTATTTGCTGTCCTAAAAACATAAAAACTTCATGGATCCTGGATCATATTGGAAAGTGTTCAACAAGAATAAAGTATAGGTCTTTTAGCCTGGAGAAATCCAGAAATTTATAAGTCATTTAACATCCTTTTCCTAAACGTCAGCTCCTGAGACAGGCAGACAAGGTGCATTTGCCTTAACATTCTTTTCTAAAAACAGTGAAGAAATGTGAAAAAAAAATGCTTTCCACCTTTCACTGAGGCTTATGCTGCAGTAGGCACTAAAGTGACCATCTATATTCCTTTCACCTTTGAGAGAAAGGTTTTCCATGAGGAAAATTCCTGAAGCCCAAACCCAGAGACAACTGAGTTTACTAATTTATGATTCATCCCAGTTCTCAAATCACATTACCAACACTAAGAATGAGCACTTTTAATTTTGAGTTATTGACACATAGTGTTTCTCACAAATTGTCCTGTGTTGCATAAAGCACCAAATGAGTAGATTCAAGATTCATTGTGGAAGGCAAGCAGAGTCTGAGCCAAGCAGCTCAGGGGAAGCTCCTTATCTTGGGCTCAGTTATCCTGGATTGACTGTCAGCCATATGTCACTGGTGAATCTTTCCTGAGTCACAGTAAGGTGTTTTATACTGAGCCAGATGCTGAGATGCAATGATGAGCAGGTGGATATTGTTCCTACCCACTCGGAGCATATAGTATGTGAGTGAGAAATTCAAATAGACAGTAGTCAGTGTCCCGCAGGTTCTAATCTAGATGGGTCACACATGGCTTCTTGAAGGAAGGAACCACTGGGCTGAAATGTGAGGGAACAGATAAGGGGAGCCATGAGCAGACTGGATAACTGTATTCACAGTGACTCAGAGATAGTGTAGGCACTGTGCTTCCTAAGGAACCAATACTTGTGAAGGAAAAGATAGGATGAGGAGTGTCGAGAGAGCAGTCAGACACCATCCCCGCCAGGCCCCATGGGCCAAGGACTTCATCCAAAGGCAAAGAGAAGCTGCCATGGCAGGTCTTGAAACAGGGTTGGCATAATCAGCAGGCCAGAACTCAAGTTGCAGAGAAGCAGGACTAGAGGCAGAGGAAGAGTGGGAGGCTGCACTGAGTAAACCAGGCAGGACAGGCTGGGTGGGAGAGGACATGGAGAGAAGAGATGGTTTGGAGAGAGGTTTCTGATGGGGTCATTCATTTGCTGCACTGAGAGCCACTGGGAAGATGATGGTACCAGCAACTGAGATAAGGAGCTTTGGTGGAGCAATAAGTTTGGGGAGCTAGAAGGAGGCTAGAGGATGAAAGGCATGAATTCCTTTGGATAAGGTGACTCCATCATTTTTGTCCAAATGGGCACACAGTTGGAAATAAAGCAAAGTTCTACTTGTGCAATGAGGACAACAGACACGGAGCCCGTACCTAGCAAATCTGATATATGGCCATTCCGGTGTGCAGGTGTATTGAAATTGGAAGTGCCAATAAGATATTCAAATGAAGATGTCAACTCGACAGTGGATACATGGGTCTGAGCTTGAGGAAAAATCATTACCTTAAATGTTTTCCATCAGAAAAACATTTCCAATTGCTTTGTGATATTTAATTAAGACACATATTAGTTATTATCACCAGAGATACCAAAATGAACTGGCAGCTAAGGGCTGTTGATCTGTCTTTCCCTTACAGAACATCTCAGATCAGTGGTCCAAGAATAGCATGGGTGTGCCTAAGAGATCTTGACACTAGAGTCAGGATAAAATCTAGACAAAGGCAGTCTACCTCCTTCTAATGGAGGCCCTTCGAGAGACCTAGGTTGGATAAGCACATATACCTCCCTCAATCCTGAAAGAAAAAAAATCAGAAAAAAGTGTAGTGACTCTGGATTAGTGGCATCATTTCTATCAAGATGACAGCATGTTTTGCTGCGGTTGTTACAATCATTAGCAATTATCATTATTATGATGACAGATGCCACGCTGGTGCTCGGCACCAGTCTCTGTCAATGCTAGCATAAATGAATGCATATATTAAAGCTCTTTCCACATTTAGTTTTCTCCTTTTGAAAGCTAAACCTGAAATAACATGAAGGCACTTATTGCTGTCACCTCCTAGCTGATTATACCACCATGACAGAAAGCTATTTTGGAGGAAATATATAACACTGAAGGATATGTATAGTAAGTTTGCAGAATAAATAAATCCCACCAACAAGAAAGATGCAAATTACTACATGGTAGTTTGTTAACCTCAAGATATTTATTGTCAAAGGCAGGCAAAATTGCAGCAAGTGCAAATTCAAAAGTGGCCAGTATGGCAACTCAGGCCTCTCTCCATATCTGAGCTACCATGAGCCTTCTGCTTGCTGTAGATGTTGTCTTCCTTGAAAAAGGATCCATGACACTTCAGTGACTGATCTCCATTGCATTCTAGAAAGCATCCATCTGAACTCCAATTTATTAATTTGTTGGACTGAACACTGCTAACAGAGAGCCAGCAGCTACTGAGGATACAATGGTCTCAGAAGGAAAGAGAAACATCAAACTGGCTGTGCCTAGAAGGGTGGGTGAATGAAGCACACGCACACGTGCGTGTGTGCGCACACATACACACACACACACACACACACACACACACACACACACACACACACACAATCCTCTAAAAGATAAGGATATGTGAGCAGAGATGGGAAGAAAAACTAAAGCTGTACATTCAAATTTCAAATTACAATGGTTTGTCCAAAGAGGGCCAAGAATCTCTCCAGGTCTACCTGTTCCTCTTGTTCAGGGGCTCCTCCACCCCACTCCCCAGTGGCTCACTCTTTGTTCAGTTCAGCTCTCCCCAGCACCCTATCCCACATACCCATAATAGACTTCTATGCCCTGCTTCTCCCTTGAGTCTGGATGCTGACACACAGAGAGGGTGCTTGGTAGCAGCAGCTGGCCTGGTTTGTTGTGGGGCTCAGGTCAGCTATCACTGCCTCGTGTCAGCACTGGGGAGAGAGGCTCCATGGTAGGAATCTTCAATGTACCTCCTACCCCACCCTGCAAAGAATGAGGGATTGGTACTGCTTTGCTCATTCAGAATGCAAAGGCCAAACTGAGTCCTCCTGCAGCTGACCACATCAGTCCCACCCCTGCCCAATGCCCCACGTGTTCTTTCTATTACCTGTTCTAGGGCACCTCCAACAGTCTTGACTCTCATTATGTGTACCAAGTGGAGATCTCTGCCCAAAAGAACAACTTGAAGAACTGGGTCTTATAGGAAATCTTTATTCTTTAGCCTCTGCAGGAATTTGTTTTTTAACTGAAACTATGTTTGCCAATAGATTCTAAGATTTCTCCTCCCACTGGGCACACCAGGGTAACAAGAATCATGAGCTTGGTTGAGAATTGTGTCTAAAAATCTCACATCTATTACAAACCTAGTTTCCTTCCAGCCTAGCTATATTCCATCCTGCTAGCCAGAATCTGAAGCTCTGCTCTGAGCATTACTGCTGTGTGAACCACAATGCTGTCTCCTGAAACTGGACCATGAAAGGACGCATTTGCTACAGATAAGCAAAGTCTACACGGGGCACAAATGTGAGCTCTAGCTCATACTTACTCTATTTCCTTGGATTTGAAATCATCACCTTTGATCTTAATTTTAGTCATCTGTGGTAACCATGGTTTCAGAATCCTTCTTTCCATTGCTATGAGCAGTTGCATAAAGATGTTGGGTTAATCTCTTAAGCCTCATCTGAAACGTCTGCACTGGTCTGGATGGCTACTCTCTGACAAAATAAACGTCAGAGCCTGCTTCCAAAGGCACATGGTGGCAGTCAGAGCTGAGCAGTTTCATTTTCAAGCCTCTCAAAATCAATGATGTCAAGTTTAAACTGCATTTGTCCAGCTGTGGAAATATCTCACCTTGCCATAGGGTAACTCCTTCCCTCGGGCCACCCGCAGGACTGCGGTTGTTTTAACAGCATGGTATTTGTCAAGAAAATCCATTTTCCAAGCCTGCCTCATTAAGCTGTGTCTTCTGCCTTCCCATCATCCTCTGGGTCTCTTCTGACCATGGCCACCTTAACTTCCAAACGACCAGCTCCTCTTGTCATTCCAGGGTTCTCTTGCCTGCTTTGTCTACTTTCCGCTCAGCCCAATCTTCAGCACACCCTAGCCAGCCCACAAGTACAATTCCCTGCTCTCTGCTTCCTTAAGCACTTCAACAGATTCTTATTGGATTATTGTTTTTACATTGCTACTTTGGGAGGTATGCCTGCATATGGGAGTACATGTGGATGGATGTGCATGTGTGTG
Organism: Zapus hudsonius; assembly: GCA_004024765.1. Taxonomy (NCBI): domain Eukaryota; kingdom Metazoa; phylum Chordata; class Mammalia; order Rodentia; family Dipodidae; genus Zapus; species Zapus hudsonius. Next base: position 17,839 of record PVHP010005322.1, read on the forward strand.
TGCATTGGAGTGGAGGCCAGAGGACAACCTCATGTGTCCCCTTCAGGTATACCAGTCACCCCTTTTTCTTTTCTTTTTTTTTTTCTTTCTTTCCTTGTATTTTTTTTTTGAGTCAGGGTCTCTCATTGTTCTGGAGCTCACCAATTAGGTTAGACTTGGCTGATCAGAGAGTCTCTCCTATCTCCTATCTCCTCCTCCCCAGCATTGGGATTACAGGCACACACTATCAGCATTTTTACATGGGTTCTGGGAAAATCGACTCTATTCCTCATGCTTTACCAACTGAGTTATCTACTCAGCCCTGTGCTGTGATTTATCCTTGCAGAGCTACGGTGGGTTTGCCAGTCTTTGTAATAAGCACCAGCCACTTATTATGTATGTTGAGTAAAAAACTTTAGCTTTTTAACTTCAATTCATAATCTGTATTCAACCCAGAAGGGGTTTTCCTCCTCACCTCTTTCACCTTATCTAACTGCCTAGATGTCTTCATCCTGCCCCATCCAAACCAGAAAAGAACAGAGCATTCCTATCCCCTGGGAAGTTTTTTCATGGAAAGTCCTTTTTTGACAACCTTTGCTTTCACTATAATCTCTAGAATTCTCATTTTTCCCAATCTCCTAGAACACATGCTTGTTTGTGAATACCATACTTTTATCATCTTTCTCGTTTTTCAACTGTGAGATTGTGCCTGTCTTTTATTATATAAACCTGAGACCCTCACACCCCATGAAACTCAAGAACCTTTCTTTAGACAAGATCAACAGTATCACTGAAGCCTCCTCCCTCAAAAAAAAATTTATGCTTATTCCCACCCATGAATCCTTCTCTGTATAGTCCCCTCCCTTGTACCACATCATCAACTGTCCTTTGAAATCCTACCACTGCTGACTCAGCACAAAGTCTTTAATATTTGAAACACTATTCCAAAAGCAAGCACTTAGACCAGGAGTTGGCTATGTAAACTTAAATTAATTAAACTAATATACACTTCATTTCCAGTGCAATTACCCAGGCTACACCATAGGCACATGTGGCTAGGGGCTTACCATAGTGAATAGTGCAGAATGATCCATTAAATGTTTTATTATTATTATTTTTTTTTTGAGGTAGGGTCTCACTCTAGCCCAGACTGACCTGGAATTCACTCTGTAGTCTCCGGGTGGCCTTGAACTCATGGTGATCCTCCTACTTCTGCCTCCCGAGTGCTGGGATTAAAGGTGTGCGCCACCACGCCTGGCTCATTAAATTTTTTTTATAAAAACTATAGAGCATTTCTAACATTATAGGCAATGTTATTGCACAAAGCTGACATGAAATAAACAGGAGAATTGATGAGGAAACAGAAAGAAAGTTCTATGGAGCCAGCAGAGGCTGTACAATTCATTTCAAAGCTTAGGGATGTATGTGCCCAACATCCTCAGGGAAATAAGTTCATTTTCCTGTTCTCTTTTATTTTCAACCAATATCAAGAAGAGTCCTTTTACCACCTTTTGTGTGACCTATGGGAACCATTACCGTCTACATGGGCAGGAAGCTGTCCCTGAACTGTAAGCCTAGTTTGTGAAATGCCTTCTCTACAAAAGGCAGCAGGCCTCTCCAAATATCTTGATTTCGATTTCCTGCCAGTCACTGCAGTTTCCATTTGAAGTATGACTCCATGGTGATTCTTTGGTACATGAACTTGGGTGGGTGTTCATGTCATCATGTCATCAAAGACTCAAGCTTATAAGTAAAATCATCAATAATCTAGCTTCCATTTGTTCAGAATAGTGAGAGAAAATTGGAGCAAAGCCAAAAAAACAGAGAAGACATTCCACTTTTTCTACAATGTGGGGTTTTTTTAATGTGTTAGATTTCAGAATGTGTTGGCTTGTTTTTTTTAGCAACTCTGTGTGTGTGTGTCTGTCTGTCTGTCTGTCTCTGTCTCTCTTGTGCAGACACACAGACACTCAAATGCACTAAGATGCCAATTTTAAAAAGCATGTGGCTCCTACACAAACACAAGACATTCGAGACTCATCTCTAACTGCTCATTTTTCGGCTTCTTCCTCTTTTTCAATCTCTGATGATGCCATCACCTGCTTTGAGATTCTTTTCTCTCATCAAATGTCTACTGCATACAAGAAACTGACTGTTCAATTTATATTAACATAGTATTTTGAGAGGAAAATATATCATGGGCCCCTGTCAGCATTCATGATGTTTATTTTGCATGACTTCAAGCATTAGACAAAGCCCCCAACCATTTCTGGCGTTACTAAATGGATTTAATATCAGCTTAATTTGATCCCTGTAAATGCAACTGAAAATCTTTCATCTTGATCCTTCTTAGAAAAGAGTAAATCACATAAATGATAGGGAATGTGCTTGCATTTCTAATGACAATCCAAAACAGATGGTGCTTATTTACCACCATCGCAATTAACATATCACCACTAGGAATTCACCAAGGCTCACGAAGGGTCAGTTTCATGCAAACATCTTCTGTTGCTCTTTATCCATCTCCAAAAGAATATATTCCATTTTCCCATTTAGATCTAGAAAAGAAAATGCTCTTCTCTCCACCACTTACAGCATTGCCCAGAAGCCTGCAGCATGATTACACAAACAAACTCTGACCCTTGCTCTGAGTGATTTCTCAATATCCCAGGAGAAAAGTCCTTGCAGTAGAAAGCCTGTATCTTTCCCTTCGCTCACAAACAAAGCAGTTGCACCATTCTTATAATATAGAGTAGATGGGTCTCAGCAGCCAGATTAATCACTTCCAATGCTATTCACTGGGAAGTCCTCTGCTGGAAAGTAATCATGACCATTCACTTTATATTGGTGCTAGCTGATATTAGCATACTTTAATAGGTGTTCAAGGCCATGTTTACAGAACCATCACCACAGCCTGTATTTTTGAAGGCACATGGACAGCTCCTCAAGGAACACAGCTTCAAGTATTACATCACTACAGAGAATCTTCAGCAGGTACAACAATCACTACCGCTACCAGGTCCCTGATGGAATGCATCAAAGCACTGTACAAAATGAGATGATTGTGTCTCATTTTTAATGAGAGAGAAAGTTCTGCCTCTGTTCTCTCTCCTGTGTGTTTCTCATTTTGGACTCCATAACATATTGCAGAATTCTCTCCAGGAAAACTGAGCTCATCAGGACGTTCACACCTTTTCACTCACACACATCTGGACATGTTATATCTGAAAATTGGAAACGGAAAGTGCACTCACAGAGCATGCAAAAACCTAGAGTGGGAAATGCCAAGCCCATTTATCATTCTCAGTGAAAAAAAAATTGTCCAGGCGGCATCTTCTGCAAGAAAAGCAAATGAATGAAATGGTGGGCAGGGTGCTAATAATGTACCACTGCTCCAGATTAGGGTGTCAATGCTCAGCCTCTGAGTAACTGAAATGCTTCTTTGGGTTTTGATGAGGAAAAGAAATATATTCAAAGAGACGTAAGCTGCATGCCTAGGATTCATTTCCATAAGCCAATCATGCCTTGTCAAACCAGAAGCTGAGATTATGTTGTTGGCAGGGGTTGCCCGCCTGACTGGAGCCCTTGGCACAATAAGCAGGTTGATGTGTAGGTGATTAGAAGGGTCTTTGCCAAGGATCCCAAATAGCTCTTCTCATGCCCAGCTTTCTTCAGTTTATAAGAGCACAAAGGCCCATGACTGTAGACCTGCAACACAGCATCCTTCCAGAGACGGGCAGTGCCCATTGCACCCCCATCAGCCAGCACCCCTCTTCAGTCAAGCTCAGTCTCAAAGCCTCTATGAACACAGATTTGGGGAGACTGCCATAGCCCCCTCCCAGGCTAAAGAAACAGAGACTTCCAGAGTAGTCGGTCCCAACTGCGCCCTCTCCAGGGAGAGGAGACATGCTTCGGCTCCTTTGGCAAGTGCCCACTACCAACACTACCAACACTACTTTGGCAAGTGCCCACTACCAGTACCAACAAACACAGTTTCTCAACTGCTTGGTCCTGACACTGATTTTAACCTTCTCCAGAATCTGGTCCCAGGTAGAAGCCTAGAAAGACACAGTCAGTGTTTCCCCTTAAAAATTGACTGTTTTCCTCTCCCAGGGAACTTCAAACTCTTCATAGGCACCTGTTCTCTCCAACACCGTGCGTCACAGCATCTCCACCACTAATCTTGATGGCATTCCACTGCCTTTAACAAAATGCTGTCAAGTGCTGTTTAATGTTTCAACAAATACAGCATGAAGTGACCACCAGGGGAAACCCATTCTGTGGCTTTTAACAAGTGCCTGCAAGTGGAGAAGACATGGGCCAGATGCCTCCTTCCCTTCTTCCGAGCTCAGTGGGTCACTTCCCCCTCCTCCTAAGATGGCTCCCCGTGCTGGGAAAGAGGCAAGGAAGTGAGTTCCGACTCACAAGCCCTTGCAGCTGTGAGCAAGAGCCCATTTAAGGCAGATTCACTAAGGACCGAGCTGCAAAATACTTGGTTGTTTGTAAAATGTAATCCTGAACTGTCAAAGGCTCTAGAAAACAAAGATTGGCCCTTTTTAAAGGTATCCGTGAGATATGAGTGAGCTAGGATGCTGAATGAAGGAAATCCAGCTTAAGTATCCTTGATCTCACCACAGTACTTTTCCTTTTTTTATATAGTCTTTTTATTTATCTATATAAGACAGAGAAAACAAGCAGACAGACAGTATGGGTGCACCAGGGCCTCCTGCCACTGCAAATGAACTCCAGATACATGTGCCACTTCGTGCATCTGGATTTACCTGGGTACTGGGTCATCAGGCATTGGAAGCAAGTGCCTTTAACTGCTGAGCCATCTCTCCAGCCCCACAATGCTTTTCTAGCCTGATTTGTAATCTTTAAAGGCTCAAAGTGGCAGAAGCAGAGCTCCCAGAACTAAAAAAGGCAAGGAACTGAATAAAATCACCAGTTCTCCCAGCTCCAAGTGAAGCACATTTAAATACAATATATAGGTAAGGCACTTTGAAAACACAGATTAAGTACAGTAATCAAAGGTTAGTAAATTTATCAAGAGTGTTAAGTGCAATTTAGCAGTCTAGATTGTAGGGTGGAGATGATAACAGCCTGTACATATTAAAGAAACAACATCCGAGGAGAAAAAGGGGCTGTTTAGTGAAGCCTAAGGACCTGTAACTTGGGGCTTGGTGTCAACTTCCCCTAGAGGAAGAAATGGGGAGAGGGGAGGGTCTTTCAGTAATTCATACCCTCAAGACTATATGTTGACTTTTATCCTTTTTAAGGGGAGTTTCCTGTGAGACTGATGATTGAACCTGTTCTCAATCGCCTCCACTCATGCTGCAGTTCAGAGTGATGGTTGGGTCTGACTCAAGTGGAAAGCACAAGACTGTAGGCAAACCTAGTGAATCGTGATGTTTCTACATTCAAACATCCAGAAATAGTCTTGGTCCAAGTAATATTTGATCCAGGAAATCCTAACTCATTATAACATGGCTATCAGGTATTAACAGAATCCATGCAATGTCATCCCCTCTAAACTAAGTATGAGCTTCCCTTCTGCTGCAGGGATGCTGGAGCACTCTTGACACCTGTTCCTTACTGAGGGGTTTTCCTCTGGACTGAAGTGTGTCCCTCAGCATCCCTGGCCTCTACCCACCAGTACCAATGCTCAGTTGTCACCACCCAAAAGGTCTCTGAGTCATTGTCCAATGTCCCCTGAGGGTTAAAATTGTTCCTGGCTGAGAACCAAGAAGTATTTTTTCTGTTTCAAGGAAGGACTGTCTTTTTTTTGTTTTGTTTTGTTTTCTAATATACATGAAGGTGTCCCATGTATCAATAGAAAGTTTAAAAAGGAGAAAGTGAGCTAAACTTTAAAAAATAACTATTATCTTCAGTAAAGGGTTAAGGCAGAGAGCAAGGACAGAGTGGGAGGGCCAAAGAGAAGCTAGACTTCACAGGCAGGAGGACGGCAACTGGTTTCCACCTATGTAGTACTTCATTCTCATTGATCATTCTCTCGGCTGGCTGAGTGTCATATATCTGGCTTGAGACTGCACCCTGTGAACAATACAAAGCCAAAGTGACATGGAGTCAGTCCCAAGCCTCCAGAAGCCCAGCCCACATGGGGAAGTGATCCTATACATGCCCAACAGTAGAAGCACAGTCCATTGCACAGAGCTAGTGATGTGTGGTGGCAGACACAGTAGGACTTGGGGAAGGTCCTGTGCACAGCATGGAGAATGTCAGCAGTAGCTCCCATGATTGATGAATAATTTCAGATAGAAAGAAATTATTTCTTTCAAATTTTATAATGTCAAAATGTTTACTGCTGTAAGTATCTTCTGAGTGAAGAGTTTCAAGGACACAGGGTCTAGGCTCAGTCCCTCCTTCATCATCTTTGTGACCAATGACAGACACCTACCTGCTCTAAGCATCAGTTTTTTAATCCCTAAAATGAGAAAGATGGACCAAGTGATTTCTAAGGTCCTTTCAGGTAACCTTCTGGGACTGTTTTCGTTAATTGCCTTCAGATGATCACATTTTTAAATGTATTAAGTAATGTGAGATCCCTCCATTCTGAGCCTCATTGCCCATTTTATGATATATTTAATCCCAGAATGTTTAAAATTTCTGTCTAAAAATTATATTTCTAATTGTGTATTAGCTGTAGCTTAAAATAGACATTATGCCATAAAGATCACTATAGATTTGTAAAGCAAAACTCAGAAACGTTAAAGAACCCATAAATGCTTTTAAATTAATTTGATCTTGAATGTGTCTGTGAATGAATGGGCTTGACATAAGCCTTTCAATTTTTCGCTCCATTTACAAGAGTGCACAAGTACAAACTGTAAATCAACCTCCACACTTGCAGATGTGGTCACTAAGCTGAAAAAAAAAAGAAGGGCAGAGAGAAAGAGAGAGATGGCTAATAAACTATTCACACAAGACTTAGGAGCTTGGAAAGCACACGACTCCAGCTTATGACTTACCACCTTTGAATTATTCACGCTTGTGTGATTCAGGTGGTGTGTAGCTTATCCACTTCCAACAGGCATATACAGATGAGAGACGTGGAGAGGGAGAGGGAGAGAGGGGAGAACATTGAAGTACCTGGGGCTGGGAGGGTCAGAAAGATACAAATGATGGCTTTATTTCTTCTTCAGATGGCATGGGGCAAGCAGCACTAGTGAATGGATGGCCTGAACCCTCTTTGAGCAATAAGAGAAGGCTGTAGAAAGGCCTGGCACAGAATTTGCCATCACAACTAGCTGCTTTTAAAAAGAGAAGTAGATGGAAAGATCATGGATTTGTGGTCAAAATGACCTAGGATCAAATCTTAGATCTGCTGCTTTCTAGTTCTGTGGCCCCAGGTGTTGAAGTTACTTTTCTAGTTGTTAAACAAATACCTGACCAGAAACAGTTTATGGGAGAAATGAGTTTATTTCAGATTTACAAATTCTAGGAAAACACCATCAATAGCGGAAGAAGTTGGCTCCCTTTCATATATCCAAGTAGGGAGACACCACCAAACAGCCAAAAAGAATCAGTAAGCCAGAGACCAAACTGTTCTCCCATACACCTTAGGGCTGGACTCCAGATGTACCCACAAACACTCCTTAGGGCTGGACTGCAAGATCTGCCCCCAGTGATACCTTCTCCAACTGGGCTACTGGAGGGAGACTCAAGTTACAAGGTCAATGTGAGTCTACAGGGCAATATATTCAAACCACCTCACTAGGCAAGTTTTTAACCCATTCAAAGACCTATTTCCCCTTCTGTAAAATTAGTATAATAAAATTTGTTATTCAAAATTGCTAGGGGATTAATATTTGTGTTTCAAGGTTGAATCAGCTGTGTATAACAGAAAAGTCCTAATAACCACATCTTAAACATGATAAAAACTGATTTTCATTCACATAATATGAAATTTAATGCTAATACTTCAGGTCTAGCAGAAGGATCCATATTATCAAGAATGTCTATTTCCCTCTTTGTTATACTATATTATCTCTAGTATGCCCACTCTCAAGATTAATCATAAAATGGCTCAAGAGATACAACCAACACACTAACATTTCAGACAGAAAGAAGGAAAGACAAAGAGAACTCTGCCTTCCATTTGAGTAACTAAATACCCTTTAAAGAGTTTTCCTAGATGCCCCACCCAACAGCTTTTATTGATGACTCTTTGGACATACCTGTCTTCAAAAGGGACAGAAAAGCTAGGAGTTTAGCTGGCCTCATTCACAGGGAATTAAGGCAAAGAGGGAAGATTAATTAGCAGTCTCTCAATGGTATGCAACACATCCAATAATAGAGGGAACTTGATGACTAAGAACTACTACAGCTTAATTTTTTCTTTGTAATTTTTTTCATTTTTTCATGCATGTGGATACCAGAGGAAAACCTCCAGTGGCATTTCTTGGGAACATCATAATTCCTCTTCTTTTTTTACCAGTTAGGCTAAACTGGCTGGCCAGTGAGCCCAAGGAATCTGCCTGCCTCTACCTCCCTAGTGATGGGATTACAAGAGTACCACCATGCCTGGCATTTTGACATGGGATCAAACTCAAGTCCTCCTGTTTTCAAGACAAGCATTTTACCAACTGAGCTATTTCCCCAGCCCGAATTTATTCTTAAATCTATTTTGAAAATACTTGAGCCATCTCATTATGCTAATTTCCTCAAGGGTTTATGGCATCTGTAAATCAAGCTCTATCTCTCAGAGGCCTCCACCACCCTTTGGAGACCTCACAAAGGAGGTGAGATCTTCTGGTGAGTGTCTGCCAGACACTATTCCTTTGCAGATCTGAAAGAAACTGTCCTGTGCTCAACACACCAACTTAGCCCCAGATTGGCACCACAGGTCCTTTGCTGTCACAAGTCCTGAGCTTTGGATCAGATTCTTCTTTGGCTATCGGCTCCCATAAAGGTCAGAATAATCCATATCTGAGGTCAAGAGGACTCAAAAGAGACCTGTAGATTCATTCCCTAGCTCTGGACTCTCGCCTTCCAGCTCCTCTCCATATTGGCTGACTCATAAGCCCTGGAAGACTCTCAGCTAAGACTTAAAGACAGCCCTCTCTTTATGGGATATTCTAGAAGACCAGTCCCTCTCTTGGGTTCTGAGGTTCTCAGAGCAGAGAGGCAGGACCCTGAGCCTCTGTCCCTCCGTTCTTAACCTCCCCCTTCTAAAGGAGAGTCTAAAGGAGAGGAGCATCTGCTCGCTGAATCTGCAGGTGAAAGGGTCAAAGGCACAGCTTCACAGGAAGGGTGGGAACTCAGCATCTCCAATGTAGCCCAGTAGATACCCAAATATACTTCCAGCAAAGGAGATGTGTTCCAGGGATACAGAGCCCAGGAAACACTGGCCTGCAGCCCTTCCAAAGTGATGCAGGGCCCCTCTGGAGAGCACAGCCAGGTATCTGATCCTGCTGTTCCCCAACCAAAGGGATGTTGGGTGAAGGAAGACTCTCCCTGCAGAAGTCACCAAACAAATGACACGTGGGAACATAAAAAAATAAGAGTCCCCAGAGCATGCCCACTCCAGGAGCCCATCCTCACTCAAGATTCAAACTGTGATGCGTCTCAGTCCTCGACCAGGACTTGGGCCTAACCTTTGCCCCGGAGGCAGACAGCACATGGCCATTAAGAGCGTCCCAAGGTGCATCCCACTCACTGACTAATGGCCCACAACCTTCCTGGCTTCCTCGCCATCAAAAAGAAATAGAAATAGGGGAAATAAAGGGAGAAGGCTAAGGAAAAAGTCAAAGGGCCCTCTTCTGCACTAAAGAGTGCTAAAGTCTCAGTGTCTTTTAAGTAATCAACTGCAGAGCTTCTGTGGAAATATCTTGAAGAAAAGATGAATTTTCTTTGGACAGATATTCATCCTGGTTCACCTAGGACAGTCGCAAGTTCAGATGTGATTATTAATAACACCCACTTTCACTCGTAAGAGTGACTTGATTGGACAATAAATGACACAGTGACTTATGTTGGAAAAGGGCTAGAGATAATCAAAAAGTATTTTTGTGAAATCTTTTCTCCTATACTCACAATATAAATTATGAATTATATTCTTATCCAAGCTATCTTAATCAAAATAGTATATCATCAAGCTGTACTTTTATTCTTAATAAAAAATACATTATCCATGCATAATGTGATCTTAAAATTAACCAGAGATGCTGCTGATGAAAGTGCAGTCCACCAAGTTCTCATTCCCCTGATTGCTGGAAAATTCAACTCAGGCAGTTTCCAACTATGTACACGGAGCTTAGGAGAGAAAGTAGTCATACAATCAAAACTTCTCTGTACTTGAGATCATATTTTTCTTATGAAAAACTGAGTTTATTTCTTTTGAAAGAAAAATAAGTACCAAGCAAGAAGCAACATTTACAGCCTGGAGCAGTATGTAACTCGTTTCCTTGGTGGGCCTGAGCTCTCTCTCCCTTTGATCATCCCTTTCTCCCCTCACTTACCTTCCTGACCCAAATTCCCAACACCTCAGTAGGATTTCCAGACTCTCTGAGGATCTCCCTGGAGCAGTTTTCTCATTTGAAAACTGAAGATGCAACCAACATTACCTGCATCACAAAAAAGATCATGAAGATTAATGGACTGATGTCTCACAGGATATCTGAAATCCATCATAGAAGGATGTTTCAGATGACACAGATAGGATCCTAAACAAGGTAGAGTGTTTACAGTAGCTGGTTATACAGGTTTGAATCCCCCATCAAACATGCATAACTGATTGGGTGTCCTTGGCAAGTGGACTGACACACTTTGAATCCACTCCCTTCTCCTGTCAAAGAAGAGTTAATGATACCTGCTCTCCAGGATGCCTTGCCTGTCCATAGCCACTCTCCAGGCCCGAGGCCTGACTAGCCTTCTGATGCCTTGGAAGCTCGTGATATAAGCAACGTGTACATTTGTCAACACACACACCCTTATTTCTCTTATTTTCCTACCTTTTGCCATTTCAGAGTGCACTGGTGAAAACCAAACTGAAACAGTAAAATTTGTTTGTAAAGGAATGAGATTTATAGAAAACAGCATTGTCCTTTGTTACTTCAGCTCTGGAAAAAAAATAGGCTTTGATGCAGAAGACATGCTGGACTGTTTGAAATACCAGGGATTGAAACACACCAGATAATTGTCATTGACTCTTTATGGTGAAGCTCGGTTTGTATTGTCTGTCATTCTCTCAGGAGATACCAATATCCATAGTGTGGCACCTTCATTGACCTCAAAGAAACAAGAACTATGAGAGGCCAAGTTCTGCTCCCAGGCACTCATTCGGGGACCTTCATTATTGAGTGTGGGTGCTTACATCAAAAGAGACAGTTTTCTTCATAAACAATGTTCATTCTGTTCAAATGTATCACAATGTAAAACTGTGAATGCATATTTAGCCTAACAAACTGAGTCTTGAAGCATTTCTTTTACTCTTATTTCTCATATCGAGTACCCTTTCTTCCACACAACCCAGGCTTTTTCCCTGTCATAGCTCACCATCTTGTCAGGATCTTTCTGTTCCATGTTTCCTGGTTTCAAGGTCAAAGCAAGTAGTTAGAATAACTCAATCAGGAAGCTGTCCTGACTGAATTCCAGCCGAGCCCAGCTTCAGGCTCTTTATGAATGGCCACTTTTCTCTCTGTCTCCCAGTTTTTGCCCCTTGATACCACCTGTACCTCTGCCTCCTGCCAAATATAGATTACCCCCTGGGTTACCTATTTGGGCCTATTAAGCATCACTGGGATCTGGCTGAGCAGGAAGGACCAAGGTGGCAAGGCAAGCAGCCAGGTAAGAAGAAACAAACTCTTTCACTAAAGGAAGACTTAGGCCCACAGCCTGCACAGCGGCTTCCACCATTCCATCGACTTGTCAGGCAAGTCACAGGAGAACTCTCCATTCAGTGGGGTCTGTGCAGGCCTGCAGCCAGAGGGCAGCTTCAGCTTTCAGCTTCGTGGTGGTTTGGGCAGATCATGTTCACGAATTCCTGGGTTAGATCTCTGCAGTGTTGAGTGTGTTTATCTCCATTGATGTTCTAGCCACTGAAGAGCAAGCACTGTAGCCTTCAAGAGATAGGAGTGGATACCTTTTTTATTTTAATGCATTAGGGGGCACTTATAGTCTATTTCTTATAGATCTGCATTTTCATTTGACAATTCTCCCCACCTTGAATTCTTCATTAGTACCATTTCCACTATGATTTCCTGTGGTCATTAACGGTGTCGTCTCTGGAGCCAGACATTCTGAATTTGAATCCTGGCCTTTCAGTTTGACGAGTGTGGCTGTGAGTGGTGCATCTAACCATTTGGATCTCAGCTTACTGATCCTTATGGATGCAAATTAGAATGGTGCCTGCCCAGTTTGTTTTACAGAAGTAGGCACAAGGTAACTGTGCAAGAAGTATTTTTTAATTTAGGGCTGGAGAGATGGCCCAGCGGTTAAGGTGCTTGCTCGCAAAGCCTAACACCAGGGTTCAATTCCCCAGTACCCACATAAAGCCAGATGCACAAAGTGGTGCATGCATCTGGAGTTTGTTTGTAGTGGCTGGAGGCCCTGACACACCTATTCTCTCATCTCTCATCTCTCTTCTCTCTATCTCTCTTTGCTTGAAATAAGTAAATAAAAATATTGTTTAATTTATCTCTATTGGCTGTGTGTTCTTCCAGCAAAACTTACTTTCAGGTTTCCTCTGCCTAGAGTCCTACACCTTGCTCTAAGTAATGAACATCTAGAGCCTGAGATTCTCTGTGGGCACTAATGGTCCCAGCAGGAAAGTAAGCATAGACAAGTTATGATCCCGGAGTGGTGACCATGCATCCATCATTCATTCATCTATTCATCCACCCATCCATTCATTCTATGCATTGCTATGTGCAAGCACAGTTCTAAAACATAAGGATAAAGTAGTAACTTAGTTTAGCTGCCTCATTCTGTCATATGTATCACAGTGTTAGATAGACATTATTTGATGCTGAGAGATGTTTTTGATCTTTTGAGACAATTTCTTGCTATGTATTCTGAGCTAGTCTTAAACTCATGGTTCCCTTGGCGCTAAATCAGTGACTTTTTAATGAATGAATGTTTAATTCTAATTTGCCTTCAATATTTATCCACACTTACTTTAGAGTAGCCACAAAACCTTTCCAACCCACTCAACTCAGACATGATGCAGAATGTGCTCATCTGGTTGAGCTCCAGGAATCAGAGCTTAACCTAAATAAGGACTTATGAACTTAGCCTACATAAATAGCCTTTGTCATTCTGCAATTAGTCCTCTTTGGAACTCTCAACTGAAGTGGGGTGGGAAGGAGCTGCTTCAATATCCAGTCCAGAAGTTCTGCATGAAGACGTTCCTCCCCAGCAAAATCCAATCCTACCTGGGTAGAGGAGGAGGTCTACTTTGGAAAAGTTCTCAGATTTCCTGAACACACACACACACACACACACACACACACACACACACACACACGCACACACACATGTGGCCCCACTGAGAAGAAAGATTGCTTCAGAGTAAGTCAGTTCTTTTTATTTCAATAAAGTCTGGCCTCTTAGGCTCTCAAGTGATTAGGCTCCATGGGCTGACTTGAACATAAAAACACACAAAATTCCAACTGTATTGTTTATTCGATAACTACACTGTACATTTTATAGATGGACTGTGACTGGGGCTGACTGACGTGTTCACGTTTCATTGTGCCATTTTTCAGAAGATACCTTGTATACAGCATTCATTCAAATCTTACTAAAGTGTAATAAATGTTATGAGTCAGCACTATCCTGTAGACAATAATGAAAATATTTTACATCTACTCTGTCTGAATCCATGCCCTAAACACATGTGGCAAGGATGGCACAAACGAGCAAATGATGTATCTAGTTAAGACCAAGGAACCAGGTTTTAATTGTATTTCATTTTAATTAATTTAAATACTCATGTGTGACTAATGCTTGTCACATTGGAAAGTACACATATAGGGAAACATCCTTCCAGAGTTTTAACCAAAATAGTAGAGTACTAGGTTTTTAAATCTTTTTCCATGACATTGAAAAGAAAAACAGCAACAATGCTGTAAGTGCCAAGAAGAAATTCTACACACTTCTATTTCCACCAGGGGATGAATTCTGAAAGTAAAAGACCATTCTGACCTGGGAGTGGATGAAAGCAGGTAGGCAGGGAAGGGACACTCCCTCAGGGAGCTCCTGCAACTTCCTAGTTGTCTGTGAGACACAGACCAGAGAAAGACTGCCAAGGAGAGAGGGATTTCCCCTCAGAGAAAAGTCTAAATGTGTTTTTAGCCACCTGTCACCCCAGAAGAAGGACAGAATAGCAGTGTTAAATTGGTGAGATTGTAAAACAGGGAACTTAACTAACCTACAAGGTCTAGTGAGGTGTTTAAAGTGCATTACTGACAGAACTTGTTCCTGAAATCTAGAAGCCAGCTGACACCGTCTGTATGACAGATTCAAAATTGGATCTCTTTTGTTTTATAAACCTAGTGCTTTCATTAAAAATGCCAGTCCATAGAAGCAGGATTATTCTGAATTTTCAATGTCAGGAAATGTTATAAAAATCACAAAGGTTCTCGGGATTCAGAGTAAGATGGAGGTGAGGCTTCAAAAATGTGAACTGAGTAGTAGCAAGCTATGAGAGTAAACATAAATATTTAGAAGGTAGTTTGTCATGCTGTCTGTTGTAGTCAGCCACATGCCGCTAGAATGAATCTCCAAAAACCAGGCACAGTTTTGGGAGGAAGGGATTTATTGAAGCTACAAATCCAGGGGAAGTTCCATAATGGTGAAAGAGGCTGACCCCCTTTCACAGGTCCAAGCAGAGAGAGATAGAAGCCATCACCCAAAAAAACACACAAACACACCAGCAAACAGGCAGGGGAAGAAAAATACTCCCCCATATATAGCCTTAGGACAGGATCCTGCAAGCCTTTCCCAGACCTGTTGACTCCCTGCATCTCTGGAATTTCCATCCTACACTGCCCTCCCAGAAAAGGATGTCTATTTCTAGCTCCCCTGAGCCTCCTTATATTCTGACCCTACTGAGAGGGCCGCCTTCCTGTAAACAACCTCAGAGACCCAGCAAAGATTACTAAAAAGGTCAAGTTGACAACAAAACTTAACCATCACATTGTCCAATTGCCATACCACTGTACTCAGTCACCACACCCAATTCCTCAGCATCTATGTCCATAGCCACAGACTTTTGGCCAGAATTAAAATACTAAGTATGATTTCCTACCTGTAGAGTGGGTACCAAATGCAATAATAGAGTGATTGATTAGTCCCAGAACTCTCCTGCCACTATTGCTCCGGTGGACCCATCAGCCTTGCAGATCAGTTTCAAAGTGCATAGATTCTACAGCTGGGTAAGGTTGTTAATGCCTTTTCTCCTTCAGCAGCTTTCAGAGTACCTTCTAGCATAAAGGAAGCTACTTGGCAGAAAGTTTGCTTCCAGCTCAGTTCCAGCTGTAGGTTCTTTTCTTCCTGCAGCCAAAGTATGTGGTGTCTTCAGCAAAAGGGACTGACACCTAGTTTTGGCAGGTAACCAAGAGCAAAGCCAATAACCAATATCATATGAGACGCCCCTGTGACCTCCTTGACCAACAACTCATCGAAAGGTAACCTCCCACCCATGATCAGGCAAGAGATCCTAATTTAAATCAATGGCTCAAAAATAAAGAAATAAATATACAAGACATGGAAGCAGGATGGGAATCTAATGGGAAGGAGGATGTTAGTGGGAAGGAAAAGGGGAAGAGAGAAGGTACATGGAGGGATCAAATTATCAAAAAATAAAAAAAGTAAACTGAACAAATATATCCAATACATGGTGGCAATGACCCAAAAAATTAAGAAGATATAATCTAAGGAAGAAATTCATTAACAGACCAGAAAGGACAACAGAGATTTCTCCTGAGCAAAGACGATGTTTTTGAAATTTACTCAAGTACATACTCTTGGATAGTCATTAGAGTTCAATAAGAATATTTTATGAAGCCGGGTGTGGTGGCACAGGCCTTTAATCCCAGCACTCGGGAGGCAGAGGTAGGAAGGATCATGCGTTCAAGGCCACCCTGAAACTACATAGTGAATTCCAGGTCAGCCTTGGCTAGAGTGAGCCCCTACCTCAAAAAAAAAAATCTATTTTGTGGGACTGGGATAATAGCTCAATAGTCAATGGCTCTTGCCTGCAAAGCCTGCCAGTCTGGGCTTGATTCTCCAGTACCCACGGAAAGCCAGATGCACAAAGTGGCACATGCATCTAGAGTTCATTTTCAGTGGCAAAAAGCCCTGGAGTGCCTCCCTCCTCTCTTTCTCTCTCATAAATAAGAAATGAAGATTTAAATTTTTTGAAAAGAATATTTGTATTTTACTTCCCCAATTATAGTGAGATAAAGATGGTAGATAGATAGATAGATAGATAGATAGATAGATAGATAGATATAAATATTGATATGTGCACATATATATATATATATATATCTTTTTCCAGTGAGAATTCTCAACTGAAAGTCATGTCCAGATAATAAGATTTTAGATCTCTTAAGTAAATACTTTTTTCAATTGCAGGTTGTAAAAAAAAGTTTATCAAAGGTCTTAATGGATACAAAAGGAGTCCATAGTTTACTCAGATTTGGAGAGTGGTGAGCTAGATAGAGGTAGATTACACATACCAATTGATTGTTACTTAGCTGAAGGAGTTAAGCAGTTTTCTAACTGTGCCCTTAACCTCCTTAGAGAGATAAACCCTCTGTGAACTCAGAAGACAGGTTGGGCATATTATTCATACTATACAAGTTTAATATCCTTAATCTGAAAATCAAAAGCAGTCCAAAATCTAACACTTTTTGAGCACCAACATGTGGACAAATAGAAAATTCCATAACCTGACCTCATGTAATGAGTCACAATGAGAACACTGGGAAAATCTAAAAATATTGGGTGAAATTGCCCAGTTAGATATATGAAAATTAATGAATTTCAAGTTTAGACTTAGATTCATACCCAAGATTTCTCATTATAAACATGCAAAGATTCCAAAATACAGAAATTCCATAATCTAAGATACTGCTGGTCCCAAACATTTTTTTTTTGTTTTGGTTTGTTTTTATTGTTGCTGTTTGTTTTTCAAGGTAGGGTCTCGCTCTAGCCCAGGCTGACCTGGAATTCACTATGTAATCTCAGGCTGGCCTCGAACTCAAGGCAATCCTCCTACCTCTGCCTCTCTGTGCTGGGATTAAAGGCATGAGCCACCACGCCTGGCTCCCAACCTTTTTTATGGATATTCAACCTATGTTACCTAATAGGTATCAATGTTTTTAAAATGTTTGTTGTAGACAGCTCATGCTGCTGGAATGAACCTCCAAACCAGGCACAGTTTATGGGAGGAAAAAGAGATTTATTTCTTTGAAGCTTACAGATCCAGAGGAAGTTCTGGGTGGCAGGGATCCTGGCCCCCTTTCACAGGCCCAAGCATAGAGATCAACCATCCACACAACACTCACACACAAGCAAACAGTAGGGAATTCCAGGCAGACCTCAAACTGCTCTCTGAATACATAGAGCTGGAATTCCAGACCCACCCACAGAAACACCTTAGGGCTGGACCCTAGGATCTACCCAAGGTGACACCTCCTCTAGCCAGGCAGCTGGAGAAGAGCCTTTACTATACTTCTGAATCTATTGGGGGACATCTGTTCAAACTACCACATGTTCTTATACTAAAAAAATTGGAAGCTATCTAGTAAGGAGTCCTGGATCTCAAGGCAAGAGTTCTACGATTATCGCTGTTCCCAAAAGGCCTTCCCAGAGCTGCAGTTTCATAATTTATAAAATGAAACAAGTTGACTGGATAATTGATTATCTAACTCTAGATCTCTTTGATTTTAACAGTAAATTACAACGACCATCTTGTATTTCCTCCCTGAAGGGCTTCTCAACTGAAAATCATTTCCACTAGGACTTTATTTCTCATCTGTTCTTTTCATCACATCCCTCCACCACTGAGCACTAAAGGCTGGGAGACAAGGCATTTGAAGGGAAAATCAGTCAACACTCAGCATTCCACCTATTATCCACTACCACCTAGGAAGTAGGAAATTAAACTATAGAAGCCCAACTCCCAGGGTGAACTGCAAATCATCCAGATATAAAAGAAATACCCATCAGAGGGACATTTTGGTAGTTTTTCTAAAATTTCAAATAAATAGGACAACTATTCACTCAAGTTTGTGTAAATCAGTGGGGGCATAAAAACTGCTTTTTGTGTTTTGATGTGATTTAATGAATAAAAGTTCAGTCTATTGGTTGATCTATAATAGTAGGAGGAATTCTGGGCTGGGAAGATGGCTCAATGGTTAAAGGTGCTTGCTGGAAGGTATGGTTTGATTCCCAGTACCCACGGAAACCTGATGCACAAAGTACACACATGTGTCTAGAGTTTGTGTGGAGAGGCCAGAGACCCTAGTGTGCCCATATTCTCTCTCTCTCTCTCTCTCTCTCTCCTCCCCTCTATTCTTATAAATAATAAATACATTTTTAACAGAGTAATTCTTTTATTTACTGAGCCCTCTGAGTAGTCAAAGTTCTCCAACAAGAGCATTGATAGTGAGCCTATAGGTTCATAGCAAAGAGGAATGTTGTGTTTGGTAAGAGTGATGTTATTTCTTTTCTCTAAGAAATGCTCTCCCCATCTTCCACCTATGGAAAGACAAACAAAACCTATGCACCACCATTGTGGTTCAATAACAATGCTTTGTGTTTTACTATACCAATTATGAAAACAAAATGTGCCACTTTTTCATTGAGAATTCTCAATTGAAAGCCATGTCCATGATGAAGGATCACTTTCAAGGCCTAGAGAGACCCTAAAGAACTTTTAGACTTGACTACATAGTGTAGGCAGAACCTTACTCAGAGGTCCATGGGGCTCATTCTGCAGAAACCTATATTCAGTTCAAGGTGTTTCTCCATCTTAGGAACATGATGATGACATTGCATCTTGTGCCTCTTCTTGAAAATGTGCAACAAAGGATTTTAAAATTGTAGAAGATGGAATGACAAGCAATAGTTCTGATTCATAGAAGTCTTTTCTTTCTTTTTAATATGGTGGTAAGGATCAAATCTGGCTCCTCACACATGCTAGGCAAGTGCCCCACCACCCCAGGCCTTACTGAAGTCTAATAGGAGTTAGCTCCTGGTGTGCATGTTCTGAGGTACCGTTATGTGGCCATCCCTAAGCTCTTGCATCTCTCCTTTCCTACACCCATCTCCCTGTGTGAAGATCTTTAGATTTTATCTCTTCTTTGACTCTTCTAGAAATCTCCCGGATCACTGGCTCTCTCTACCTTCCAACAGCCTCTTTTGTGCTAACTCTAATAGAAAACTAGGGAAAATTGCAGCAAATAATATTTGCAATGACTAACTTTATGTTCTATCATTAGTTCAAAAAGTAAGTGAGTTAGTTTGGTATCTTATAATCCCTCCAAAGAATTAGACTTGGTTGGTGGAATCTTCATTTCTCCCCTCTATATCTTTAGATCTCATGAAAATATCTTCTTCCTCTTTGACAGCACAGAAAGCAGAGGAAGCCATGAGAGACTGAGGCTCATCTGTCATGGCGCACATGCTGCCCTCCCCTTCCCACACTCATCCTCCCTCTCTCCTCTTCTTCCTTGCCCATCATGAGTACTTCTTCTCTCCTACACTGTACCTTTACAAAAAATAAAATAAAAGCAATTCCTTACAGTTCCCAACTACCACTAACCAACAGTCCACTGTGATCAACCATGGAGATACATAAGCACACACACACACACACACACACACACACACACACACACACACTCATTTAAAAGTCCATTATTATGATGAGTGGGATATAAGACAACCAAAGGCTCTCAAGGTTACTCAAGCATCTACCTCTCCCTGGTGTGGAACCTATTCTTTTGACCATTTTGCTTCATAGAAACTTGGCCTACACCTAGGCAGATGTGTAACCTGCCTTGGGAGATTGGGACAGAACTCTGAAGTGGCCACCAATGAACTCTACTAAATTCATCCTACAGCTAACTATAATGGCTGCCGTTGTGTTGACACCGGGTGTCAAGGGCTCCAGCCCTCCATGTGTACTCCTGTGGGTTGAGGACATCACTGACACCCCACCCCCAGAAGATGTGGCCACAAGAAGAGCACACCTGCCTATATTTCTTCTGTCAAAATAATGACCTTTTTCCTTTGATGTAGAATCAAATGCAAAATGCTAATGCAAGATAATAACTCCAAAGCTAGATAATGGCTAATTTGAAATGATTCCCTTAGAAATCATCTTATATTTCCCATCTTAGCTATAATTTGGCTAATTGCTTAATAATTCTGTTTAAATGTCACTATTGCTGCAAACATCAATTCATTAGGCCTACTTTTTCAGGCTGAAAAATCTTTGCTTCTCTAAGTATCCTCAATCCCTTCCTCACACTTGCACTTTTGCCTGAGCAACATTCTGGTGACATAAATAAGCATCCTTTGTAAAGCTGTTGAACAGATCGAGGTGTCTCTGAGCAATGTAATCCATGTCCTTGAAACAGAGCCTGTGATTGGAGAGAACTGAGACTGTGTCTTTAAAAAGCCAGCCTCCCTGCCAGAAGAATGAGATCACGGGCTGCCCTGACCCCCTCTGGCTGCATGAGGCCTGCGACACTTGACATGTGAGAGGCTCCAGTGAGAACAGCACAGACCCAGACTGCCAGCTGGGGAGGGGACATTCACATGTGCAAAAAACTGTCCAGGTTTAAAGCTGGCTCGAAGCAGAGGTCTTCTCAGAGCACCTCAGGGTGACCACAGACCTCTGCATACTCCCATGCTCCCTGTGTGCTGGAAGAAACATGCTGTATTCAAAGCTGAACAAGGCTGCCATCCGTTCCAGGTGTACTTCCTTTCTGGTAAAGGAGTGCTACGTAGGCTACTAAATGGATTCTAACATATTCCTCATAATCCTTCCCCGATTCTGTATTCTGTCAGCTGAAAACTTCCAATGTTGTCTTTGTTTTTTTTTTTTTTGGGGGGGGGGGGGATGATGCTCCTGGGAGCCAACTTTAAATACTCAACTCACTTCACCCAAATGCTCACGCCCCAGAACAAAACAGCAACAACAAGAAAAGTCAACCCAGAGAAGTTAGAAGAGAGACCCGTCCGTATCACCTACCCTGAAAACATCCTTGGCAATACAGGTAACAACACAAAGATAGGAGCAAGAAGAAGGTCACAGAGAAGCAGGGCTGACACACTAGAGCCACAGGAGAGTCATTGCAGATGAAGGAAGTGGATATCTATGGAACAGAGGATGAAGGTAACTCAATACATTGAGATTCCTGCAATCCCATGGGTCTTAAATAAGACTCCATGGGCCTATCTCCGTGTGCAAGTGCACCTCTGGATGACAGAGAGACTTGTATTCACTTAGAGGAAAAGTGAAAACAAACTGTACACCAGTACTTCCCAAGTAAGACCTATTGTATGACATTTCCTGGGGAGTCCATTTCTACTTACCCCATGTAGAAATAATTCCTCCCAAGCACAGCTTGGTGAACCAAAGAGTTTAGCTGGAGTTACTCACATGACCATGATCACCTTATTGGTAGCTACACCTCCCCCAACCCAGCAACTATTAACTGCTTACATATCCTTGGGGAAGGGTCCTTGAGTCTTGTGAGCCACATGAGTCTTATGAGTCCCTCCCCCCTTCTTCTATGTGGGTAGCCTGTGGATAATCATAGTTGCTTTGATTTCAAGATTATAATAGCCGTGTCTTGCTGGAGAATAGAATTCCCAGACAGGGCCACAGAGGGTGATCAGCAGACTGCAACTTGGACCTTTAGGGGGCATTTAAGTTTACAAGTTTCTTTTAGGCAAAGGTGTTCCCCCTTCAAAGTATCCCATTCTTTCTTGTTGGGCTACAATGTCAATTTTGGTCACAGCTGATTAGATGGTTCTGGGAGAAAAGGCTGTCCTCCAAGCTGGTGGTACTCAACACCCCCCCACACTCTGCGCCTCTCTCAGCATCTCTCTAGGAGGCTCTGAGTGGAAGCAACTGAGAACAAGCAAGATGCCTTCTAACCAGAGCACAGCCCCTAAGGATGTAGACATGGCTAGAATGCCCCAATGTGTTCTAATTCATCTGTGTGCTTACAAATGCATTTTACTAACCTTTCTTCAAACACAGCTCTGAATTGCTTCGGAATGATCTAGAATTTGAAATGATGCCCTCAAAGCATCATCACAACATATGGAACTGTTGCTCAACCCATGCTCTAACTCGTCTTTTTCTCCTGAATTCTTTTTCTAACTAAATAGTTGAAATTCTCTCTGAGTCCTTGGCTTTCTGTGTGTTTTAATCCTCTAGCCGGATATATATACATTTGCCAAAGGAAGCCAAAAGTAAAATTAGCACTGGTATAATCATTTTGGACTTGTAGATAATGTTATGTGTTGAATAGGACTATAGGACTATTCCAAGTATTTTGTGTATGTTAATTCATAACATCCTTACCCCACACTCGTAAGGTAAGTGCTACTATTAGATTTTTCAGATAAGAAAATGAAGGCACAGAAAAATAAGGCGTCAGCCCAGGGTCACAAAGCTAGAAAGCAACGGGCCCAAGGTATGATGAACCCAGCCAGTCTGGCTCTCAGAACTGGGCTGGCCATGAATGAATCATCCTGAAAGTCCTCTGAACACTAAGAATGGAATTCCTGGGCAGGAGTGACATTATTGTTTTAGTCTTGAAAAGTGAAGTATGAGCTCCTAACTTATTTTCTCTTTAACGTTCTCTTTTTCCCTCCCGTCCTCTCAGACGATGGAAATGCTTAAGGCAAGCTAAGGTAGTGTGAGACCACACCATGTAAGTGTGAGCATGGCTCCTGTGTGCGCTCGCTCGCTCGCTCGCTCGCTTCAGCCTTCCATCCCCGCATGCTCTCTCCGCTGTGTTCTGACTCCCGCTTCCAGCGCTTGGCACCTGGGCCGCATGAACCGTCCTTTGCAGCCGTAGAGCCTCCGTCTTTGCTCCTGATTTTCTAGCTGCTTCTCCCGCACACCATGCTCAACATAGGGGAAGAACCAGCCTGGCACCTGCCCAGGAGCTGGGGGTCTGATGGAAATGCACCGGGTTTCTCCTGCAGTGCGCCAGGCAGTGTCGGCTTTGGGGGTTCTAACTCCCAAGTGTGGGGGTATGCCTGTGGGCTGCTCCATGAAGGCATGACGCCCATGGGGCCAGGGCTCTTAAATGAATCCTTGCTCTGTCATAAACAGAAACATGATGGTGCCAAGTAACAAAGCTAAATGAGGCATGGAGAGGAGCATCGACCTCCTAATTTATTTCCTTCCTCTATGAACATATGGATATGATGGATGAATATATATAAATACATGTGGAAAACCTCATAAAGAGAAAGGATAATGGGTTTTAAGGCTAGGTATGAGCTATAGAGGCTGTTCATTGGATGCACACACACACACAATTCCTTTTGGTGTTCCTTGGATTCTACACAAGCCTTATTTCCACTTTGAGTGAACTTAATATGAGATAAATTTGCAGAATAAATGAATTGAGGAGATAGTTGTGCCTGACAAGCATATACCTGGAACTTAGAGTACTATTCTGGGGCTGGGGATATAGCTCAGTGGCAGAGTGCCTGCCTAGCATGCAGGAGGTCCAACCCCTAGCACCACAAATAAAATAAATCCTATCTTCCTGCTTGTTCTCCACCAATATCAGTGCGCGTGCGCGCGCGCACACACACACACACACACACACACACACACACACACACACACACGGCTGTTATTTGGAGATTAAAACTACCTTATATTCTAGATTTCACCATATTTCAAGTGTGTGTTGACTGTGTTGAATTGTATCTTCTGAAATGACAAGAATATTGAAGGGGTTTCTCATGACGTGTTCAGATCATTCAGAAAGCCTTAGCAGATGAAGCAGAGCCTGGATCCCAGCCCCATCCTCCTCTTCCCGGCAAAGCATCTCTGGTACAATGTCTCAGCTTCTCTCTCTGGCCTAGAACCCTGTGCACAACAGCAAGAGCATTTTCTAGAAGCAGAAAAGAAATAAAGGAGTCGGTATCCCTAAAAAAGGACTCCAGGTCCCATTCCTGGCTCTGTCCTTGAGACCTAGGCGGACTGGAGAATGTGTGGCTCTCTGGATCATGAACCCCTCATTTGTAAAGTCAGAGCTGCTGATTGTGAATCTTAGACTGGTTTTCATTCGTTTGTTGTTTTATTTTTGTTTTTGGAAAGAAGGTCTCTCCCGTGTTTCAGGCTGACCTCAAACTCATGGTGTGGCCAAGATGGCTTTGACCGTCTAATCCTGCTGCCTCCACCTGTTTGGCGCTGGGATTCCAAGGGTGCACAACCTTGTACAACCTAGTCAGTTTATACAGTATTTGGGATTGAACCCAGGGCTTCGAACAAGCTAGACAAACACCCCTTGTCGTGCAACTTCTTCTCAGCAGTATTCATTTTGTGCTATAAGTTATGGAGAAATGAAAACAGTCTGAGGGAACAAGGACTCTGAGCAGCTCTGCTCCTAACTAAAAAACAAGGGCAAAGTAAGAGAAGGTGAGTGAGAAATAAGAGCCCTGCACCCTTCACGTGGGCCTGTGTTGCACAGCTAAACACGGGAAACTGCAGGTTGCACACGTGACTTCAGACATCTGTGGAAAACACAGAAAATGCGCTTGTCTCTGCAGCTCCTTCCCTTATTGGAACTCTGAGACATCTGAAGAACCACAGGGTAAAGGTGATTTTCTCTCTTTCTCAGGGTGTT
Organism: Zapus hudsonius; assembly: GCA_004024765.1. Taxonomy (NCBI): domain Eukaryota; kingdom Metazoa; phylum Chordata; class Mammalia; order Rodentia; family Dipodidae; genus Zapus; species Zapus hudsonius. The sequence goes on from PVHP010005322.1 coordinate 42,687, forward strand.
GCTAACCAAGTTAAAAAGGCCATGGAACTCTGAAACAGAAAATAACCCTGAAAGCCAAAAAGTCAAGAATATTGAGATGCATTGTTTTGTTTACACAAAGTTATAGAAATCCTGATATTAACCAAACAAGCCATGTCACCTTAGTAAAGATTTCTTTACCCATGGCAAATGACATCTTTATAATGAATCTTTTTTATAAATACTTATTTATTAATTTTCAAGCAGAGAGATACAGAGGGAGAGAGAGAGAGAGAGAGAGAGAGAGAGAGAGAGAGAGAGCGCACCAGGGTCGCCACCTTGTGGGTCTGGCTTATGTGGGTCCTGGAGAATTGAACCGGGGGCCTTAGGCACTGGAGGCAAATGCCTTAACCGCTGAGCCATCTCTCCAGCCTTAATGAATCTTTTTTAAAGGGCAAAGAATTTTCACTGAATTTAATATTTTGGACCAGTTGATTTTTCTGGAAATGCAGCTTTTTCTAAAATAGTCTACGGCAGCTTTCCCTGGATTTGATAGCAATTCAAACTTGAGGGGGAGGAACAGGACAGAGGCAATAATTTCATGAGTACTTTTAGGTTCTGGTGATTCTAGACAAAACACAATACCACAAAGAGCTGTGGACTCAGAAGACATGACCAGAATAAAATTTCAGCTGTTTAATTTTTGCCAAGAAAGGTCTTTAGGAGCGGCACACTGACTGGGAAGTGTGAGGGGACTCTTCAAGCTGAAATTGTGTGACACTTAAAACTAAGAAATTCCAGTCCACGTTGTGACGTGTGACAGCAGCTGTGAGGTCATAGAAAGAATCAACAGGCCCCTTCTGAGCTACCAGCATTGCCCAGGTGTTGCCAGGAAAATGGCACCCTTAGGAAGGCATCCACTAAGAATGGTGCATAGCCAGGTAGGGCGTGAGCTCTTCATTCTACTCCCTTTACCTGAGAGCGCCCTGAACTGTTCAACCAGCTTGGGGTTGGGAGGGGGTCATTTTTTTTTTCAGGCTTCTTCCTAGTCCACTTGGTCCCTTAATATTGAAGGTAATTGTTATCCTGCTGAGACCTCTAGTGACCAAATTGGGAACTGCAAGTGGAGAGACCTGAGACTAAGCCTCCAAAAGTCCCAAAACCCAGCCCACAGAACCTAGCGGTAAACAGGTAGACACACACGCCTAAGTGAACCTGCCTGGGGCAGGTGGCCCTTTCCCTCCCAGACATGCAGGAGACAAGCCTGCCAGAGCTCCCATCTCAACACTCATCCTAGGGACTCCCAAGAAGAGTAAGTAGGTTATGCCTGACCTACATGAGACTAAATTGTTTGAATTGCTGTAAACTGGTGATTCTCCAAATTTGGCTCCAGACCAGCATCGGCATCATCACCCAATAGAGCTTGAAATGGAAACTTAGGCTCCAGACCAATGACACCATGTGACCGAGGCCGCCCTGGTTCTGAAAACCATGGCTGGAACATGTCAGTGAGAAGGGGCGCTGTCCAGGGCCTGCCCCAAGACAGGAGACAAAATGTTGAACCAGGGCTGAAGAGATGGCTTAGTGGTTAAGGTGTTTGCCTGCAACACAGAAGGACCGGAGTTCGATTCGCCAGTGCCCATATAAAGACAGATGCACAAGAGGTCGCATGTGTCTGGAGTTCATTTGCAGTGGCTGTAGGCCTTGGTGTGCCCATTCTCTGTCTCTGTCTGCCTCTCTCTCTCTCTCTCTCTCTCTCTCTCTCTCTCTCTCTCTCTCTCTGTCATAAATAAATAAAATATCTTTAAAAAAAATGTTGAACCAATGGCTGATGGATAGGGGAATCTGAGAAGCCATCAGGCTGAGCAAACAGCCTGTAAGGATCAAGTGTCCCAAACCACAGGGAGCTTTCTAACCAGCTCCTCAGAGCCTGTTCAGTGCCTGGGGTAATTTGCTCTTCCTCCTTCCAACCTGCCCTAGTCCATCTGTGTTTGTCTTTTCTGGCCAGCTCACGGCACCCTCCAAGGACAAAATCCAGATTGTACCAATTCAGTTTCAGTAATTGCACAAATGAGTTAAATGTTCTGACATTTGCACTTGAATCTGGCATTATCCAGATGAGTAGTAAAAGATGCTGATAATTTTTTTATTTTGATTTACTTAAAATGTTATTAAGTGGCAAATTTAAAAATTCGTGACAAAATAAGAGAGAGACTATAGAGGGAGGGAGGAAAAGGTTTTGATATTTTCATATTGCTAGTAGAACCTTTCCCTGCTGTCAGACCAGTTTTCATTTAGTCCTGGATCAGGTGGTTATGAAGCTGGTCCAGCTACACCCTGATCTCCTTGGACTTGGACTTGATCACATCTGTCTTACATGGTGCTAGAGATGAAATTCTATTCCTGGAGAAAAAACAGTTACAGTTCCCCAAACTATGGCTGCAGATGATCATTTCGGTCTTGGGGGGTTGTTTGTTTTGTTTTGCTAGTGAGAGAATTATTTTTTTTTTAAAACATTCTCACTATGTTGCTCTGACTGGTCTCAAACTCACTATGTAACTCGGGCTGACTTCCCACTCTCAATCCTCCTGCCACAGCCTCCCAAGTGCTGGGATTATAAGAGTGTGTCATCCTGCCTGCCATATACATAACTTTAAAAAGAAGAAGAAAGCCTAGAAATAAAAGAACAAAGAAACCCTTGCATTTAAGGGTGAAAAAAATCCTGCCTCTGACTCTCTGAGACCTAAACTGGGACAGACCCACAACACAAAAAGGCAGATTAACAGGCAAAAAATAAACAAATTTAGCTGGGCGTGGGGGCACATGCCTTTAATCTCAGCACTAGGGAGGCTGTGTAGGAGGATTATTGTGATTTCGGGGCCAACCTTGGCAACAGAGAATTCCAAATTAGCTTGGTCTAGAGTGAGACCCTTCCTCAAAATAGATAGATGGAGATTAAATAAACAAGTTTATAATGTTTATGCGCATGCATACATGGATGATACCCCGAAAGACAGTCGTGAGGAGGTGACTAGGAAAAGCACGATCTAGAGATCTCGGATATGTCCTGGGCAGTTCGGTCAGTGTTGTCACCACTGGAAAGTCTCCACTGTTTAGAGTCATCCTTCTCTTCCTGTTACAGAGCAGAAATATACTTAAAGAGATTTCCTCTGATACATGTAAATTCCCTTGCCAAGGGTAATTTCTACTCTCCAGAGTTTCTCCCTGGCCCGCAGTTTTCAGACTAATCAGCTCAAAGCATCTCCTATGCCAAAGGGTCATACTCAGCTTTTCCACGGCAGCCACACAGTTTTGAAGGTGACCTCTTCCAGGCACAGGGCAGTGTGATAGTTTGATGGTGAAATCAGTTCATCAGTTACGAGGCCCTTTTCAACTCCATAGGTTCTTATACTCCACATAAATTACTCCATTTATCACCTTCCTGTCAAGTCTGGTGCCTCAGAAGACAATTAACAAGCATGAAGCTTCTCATAACTTGAGTGTGGAAGAAAAAAAAAGAATAAAGCAGAATTAAATGCGGATAATAAGATTTCCCTAGCACCATTTGCCTAAGTCGGTTGTGTGGGGCTACATTCTAAATGAGATTTTGAAAAAAGAAAGTAAAGCAATTTGGCTTTTTTTCCGGGTCAAGAAAATTTGTCTTAACATAAGGCTTGCTATGGTTTATAATGTCCTCTTATTTACTCTCCATTGACTAATAATGCATCCACCCAAACAGACCTTTCCCTGCACTCGTCCTGAGCCTGAGCCTCGATCGCTCGCTCGGTAAGCTCTTTAGGCAGGCGTGGGAGGTGTAATGTATTTCCTATGAAATTGTTCCATTCTCCTTGATCAGCTTATCCCAGCTTTGCAAAGTGAAAAATTTTCATTCCTGGCATCAACAGCCTGTTAAATGGGTTCTGATTAATAATTGAATCTTAAGACCCTTTCAAGACAGCTTAGTGGGGAGGGGAGAGTGGTTCCATGCACCACAGGGCCAGGATGGAGCAGAATGATGACTTAAACTGGAGGTCAAATGCAGAGTCGAGACTCCGGGGTGCCTTAGAAACTCCATCATAAAAATGCTTCCCTGCACAACGATGGACCTCCCACTTGTTCCTAGTAATAATACATGATCTAGATTCATTCTTCTTGTACTTCGTGTGTGACTGGGGGTCACATTCTCACAGTGCCCATTAAGCTGTCTTGGATTTTGAATTATTTATGATAGCTTTACAGAGTATTTCTTCCTTTAATTCTGAAGCAGATAATGCAGTCCTCCTGAAATGTCAGACTGAGAAACAGACTCCAAAAGCTCAATAAAAAGTAAATCAATAAGTAATAGCCCTCTGGATATTTTTCAGACAGATGTGTGTCCAAATAACTCTAGATATTTATGGAAAATCCTCCAAGTATATACATGTGTGCAATGCCAGAGAGTACCTGGGTGCATCACCTCCCAACCCTGTGTATTACCACAGCTAATTACAATTATATTATTCTTTCACCCACAGGACAATGAAAGAAGGAAAGCCGAAATAGCAAAATGATATTTAGATGAGTGCCCATCCCATTTTTAGCCAGCCCTAAGATTCCTCAGAAGCCTTGAGGCTTCCCTGAAGCTTGGTACCAGAGCCCTCTAGCCCTAACCTTGCAAGCCCAAAGCTTCTGATTCTGACTCTGGGCATTATTCTTGAGTTACACAGCACAATTTGAAATTCAGCAGGCCTCCAGACAGTTTCATTAATTTCCATGAAGATTTATATTTTCAAAAATCCAAGAATGTAAGCATTCCACTTATTGCACATGGAAGATCTTGAAGGCAGTTGCTTAGTAAGGCTAGTTTGTATGTCTTGAAATTTCCAAAAATTGAATGTAAATATCTTTCCACATTCCTTTCAGTCAGCATGGAGTCAGGATGCATATCATCTGATGCACTGTGCTATCTTTATGAAGTAATCCACAGAGCTTCTACACACACTGGCATCCCACATGCTCAGCACACATTGGCAAGCCTCAGGCTGCTTTAAAGGGATGAAAAGTGAGTCTTGGGCTAGAGAGATGGTTCAGTGGTTAAGGGGCTTTCCTGTAATGCCTGACATCCTAAGTTTGATTCCCCAGTACCCACATAAAGCCAGATGCACAAAGGGGCGCATACATCTGGAGTTTGTTTGCTGAGGTTGTAGGCCTTGGTGTGCCATTTTCTCTGTCTCTCTTCGCTTTATCTCTTCATGCTTTCAAATAAATAATAAAAATAGTTTAAAAAAGAAAAATGAATCTTGGACAAGATTAAGATAAAAGGTAATAATAACAGCTAGGAGACTTCTAATTGCCTCACATAATTGTGATTTTTGCTGTGTGTTAGAGGCTGTGCCTATAGTGTCTCATAGTACCCTCAATATAATCTCTGCAGTACACAGGCTCACAGTCCCCATCTTACAGATGTCCAAACTCACCGTAGCTCAGGGCGGCAATGCAGCCGGATGCCCTCCAGCAGTCTGCTTCCAACATGCAGGCTCTATTCACCACCAGCTGGAGAGCTGTCACCATCTTTCTCTCCCAAATAAGGCAACAGTAGGAAGTGATGCTATCAAATGCAACGTCCATGTGATATCATGAGGCCTCATTTCTCTTCGAATGGTGGTTCATTCTGCATCAAAGCCATCGAGCGTTTAGTACATGCAGACTCTCGGGATACAAGATCAATGAATGTGGGCCTCAGGGAGCTCACAGTTATGAAGACATTCAGTCACACGGTCCAGATGTAAAATTTAGAATTCCCAACTTCCTTATCAGTCTTGAGGTTGGCCTGCCTTCCTAGGGGGAAAAAACACTTTCAGGATAATTAATTTCCAGACTTAATGCATTATTGTGATATCTGAACAATTTTGCCAGTTTGTTCTTAACTCAAGCAAAACCTTTCCTGGGGGTAGTGAATTTTAAATCAAAATCCCCTTTGTCATGAAATCCAAATGAAAATAA